>JBBPBX010002659.1:39228-63799 GCA_038048925.1 Garcialebias charrua
CCTACTCTGCTCCTGCTTCATGGAATATCTTACAAAAAGATCTGAAGCTCTCGACCTTGACTTCTCTAAATGGTTTTCAGAATCTGTTGGAATCCTGGCAAAAACCAATGCAGATTTGTTCCTGTCTTTGATTTTATATGTCTACCTTATAATGTTTTGCTAGTTTTTTGATGCTTTGTTAAAAAAAAAAATCTTTTGTTTTTTTCTCTCTTTTGTTTTCTATTGTTTGTTTGTTTATTGTTTAAGGAAATTCTATCATTGCTGTTCATTGTTCTTTAGTTTTAGCAGGTCGCTTTCGTAAATGAGCCCATGAGGTTCAAAAGATTTACCTGACTAAATAAAGGTTGAATGAATGACTGGTGCAGTTCCTGTACCATCCTGTGATGCAGCCTGTCAGCAGGCTCTCACCTGTAAAAGTTGGTGAGAATGCTGGTGTTTGTACCATTCTTCTTTAGTCTTCTTAGGAGGTAAAGTCTTTGTCTGGTTTTCTTGACCACAGTGCTTGTATGTAAAGTCCAGGACAAATCCTCGGTAATGTGAATGCCGAGGAACTTGAAGCTGCTGACTTGCTCCACCTCAGCGTTGTTTATGTTGATGGTGGAGTGCTGGCCTCCACGTTGTTTCCTGAAGTCCACTATCATCTCCTTTTAAAAAAGTTACGTCTTTTCCTCTGGACATTCAAAAAACAAAACAAAAGAAAAAAGTAGAAATGTTTCGTCTTTCATCCAAAAATACTTCTTCAGTTTGAGGAGCTGTATATAAGTATTATTACGTGTGTACGTGTGTATAATTATGTGTGTGTATTATAAGACGGAGCTGAATACAGCTCTTCAGACTGAAGAAGTCTTTCGGATGAAAGGCAAAACGTTTCTACATTATTATTTTTTTTTTTTTGAATGTCCAGAGAACCAGACTTAACTTTTTTAAAAGGAGATGATAGTGGACTTCAGGAAACAACGTGTAACTTTTTTAGATTTTTCTACCTGGATTAATGAGCATGCATCAGAATATAATCTCTTTTATTTTGCTGACATTTATAGAGACGTTATTTTCTTGACACCAGCTGGTCAGTGATTTATATGGGCGGCCGTGGCGTAGTGGTAAGGGCAGTCGTCTCCCGATCGGAAAGTTGGCGGTTCGACTCCCGGGACCCGCACCATGTGTCGTTGTGTCCTTGGGCAAGACACTTAACCCTGAGTTGCTCCCGGTAGGACTGGAAAGCACCTTGCATGGTAGTCTGCCGCCACCGGTTTATGAATGTGTGTAGCATTCAATATATGTGTAGCACTTTGAGATTTTCAGTAATTAAAAGTGTGTTATAAATTGAATTAATTATTATTATTATTATTATTATTTCACCTCGTCTCTGTAGGCACTCTCGTCATTGTTGGTGATGAGGCCCAGGATGTTTGTGTCATCAGCATACTTGAGGATGACATGTTAAACTCCTGAAGTTCGCAGATGACACTACAGTCATTGGACTTATCAGTGATGACAATGAGTCTGCGTACCGACAGGAAGTGGAACGACTGATGTCCTGGTGCAGCCTGAACAAACTGGAGCTGAACACACTGAAGACAGTAGAGATGAGAGTGGACTTCAGGAGACACCCCCCAGAACTGCTGCCCCTCAAAATCTTCAACAGCCCCGTGTCTACGGTAGAGTCCTTCAGGTTCCTGGGAACCACCATCTCACATGACCTGAAGTGGGAGCACAACATCACCTCCATCCTCAAAAAGGCCCAGCAGAGACTGTACTTCCTACGCCAGTTGAGGAAGCTGGACCTGCCTCAGGAGCTGCTGATCCAGTTCTACACTGCAGTCATTGAGTCCATCCTGTGTACATCCATCACAGTCTGGTTTGGAGCAGCCACAAGGCAGGACAGGAACAGGCTGCAGCGAACAGTGAGGACAGCTGAGAAAGTCATTGGGGCTTCACTGCCCTCCATTCAGGACTTGTACCACGCAAGAACCAGGAAACGGGCTGGAAAAATCACCACAGACTCCACACACCCGGGTCACAACATGTTCCAACTTCTCCCGTCTGGCAGACGCTACAGATCTCTGTCCACTAAGACTGCCAGACACAAAAACAGTTTCTTCCCCCAGGCCATCACCATCATCAACAGCTGATCATCAGACATCCATCAGCGTGACCCCCAACCCATTCACAACCCCCATGTGATGTGAATCCTTCTGTATTTTGTGTATTATTTGTACGTTTTTTTTTTTATGTAAAGTATCTGTATAGTTTTTAGCATTTTTAAGAGACACTTTCTAGAGAGACACGAACAGCCGGAAACAAATTCCTTGTGTGTGTCAACATACTTGGCCAATAAACCTGATTCTGATTCTGATTCTGATTAGAGCTGTGCTTGGCGGTACAGTCATGTGTAAATAGTGAATACAGGAGTGGACTGAGGACAAAGCCCTGAGGTGTACCGGTGCTGAGGACCAGTGTGGAGGAGAGGTGACAGCTGATTCTCACTGCCTGTGATCTGTTGATGAGGAAGTCCAGTATCCAGCAGCAGATGGTCTTCTCCAAGCCCAATGTGGTGAGCTTGGAGACCAGTTTTGAGGAGATTAGGGTGTTGAATGCTGAGCTGTAGTCAATGAAGAGCGTTCTCACATAGGTGTTTTCCTTTTCCAGATGGCTGAGGGAGGTGAACTACTAAAGCAATGGCATCATCTGTAGACCTGTTTGCTCTGTATGTGAACTGAAGCTCTGCTGCTACCACATAATTTGCTGTTTGAGAGAAACTTATTATCTTGGTTTATTTGTCAGAGGCTCCTGTGAGGAGAACATTAACATAAACGAACGGTGAACATTAGGTGAACTGTTTAAGCAGCTGACCGGATGGATGAGCACATTTTACAAGCTTTATCTGTTACTGTCAATCTTTAGTTAGCGTTTGATTTTAGCTAGCTACGTAGCCATTTAATAAAGCTCAACACTGTAACTCACCGCGACGCACGTGTAATGTAAACTTACCAGCTGAAAACCCAGAAACAGCCGTCCTCTGAGTTCTTTGATAAACAGTGTTGCCAGATAGAGTCGAGGTTTTCCAGCCCAAAAGTCTGTTAAAAACCGCCCCATCACTCAAAATCCCGCCCAATCAAAATTTAAAAAAGGGAAAAAAATGCTTGCTTGCACATACACACACACGCACGCACGCGCGCGCACACACACTCTCACACACACACACACGCACACACTAGGGCTGTATAATAATATCGATATCGCGATATATATCGATTTTTTCTTTCCTAGAACAAAATCGATATTCATCGGCAAGTATCGTACCTCTGCATCCCTGGCACCAGTGTATCCTCAGAGAGAGTCTTCTCCACCACTGGAGATATCATCACTGCGCAGAGAAGTGCACTTCTCCCAGAGCACGTCGATCAGATTCTATTTCTAAACAAAAATCTGAGGAGAATGTAGCTCACTTGGTCTGCAGAGTAGACTTTCTGTTTAGAGTTCACTTATTAGTCAGGGTCTATCTACAGGCCTTAAGCTGCTCTGCTAAGATGGGTGCATTTGAAGTTAAATGTTCTTCATTACTTGATACAGTATACAGTATAGACTGTTTTGGAGAAGTCATATTTTTCATTCATTCAACCTTTATTTATACAGGCTAGCCTCGTTGAGCCACGGGGACTCATTTACAAGAGGGACCTGTCTCACTCACACCCAGGGTCAATTTAGAGTTACCAATCAGCCTAACATGCATGTTTTTGGACTGTGGGAGGAAACCGGAGCACCCGGAGAAAACCCACGCATGCACGGAGAGAACATGCATACGGGATTTGAACCGGGGACCTGCTCGCTGGGAGGCAGCAGCTCTACCAGTTGTGCCACCATGCTGCCAATATTACTGTTTACTTACCAAGCACTTAGAGTGATTCCTTCAGATGTTAAGTGCCAAGGTTAAAATGTTTCAAACTATTCAGAGCAGGGCACTTGGTGCACTTTATTTACTTTACAAATGCATGTAAGCTACAGTTTTTACTTACTTACTAAGCTTATCGGATGATGAGCGAAACGTCTTCTGTTACAAATAAAGTCCAGTTGATCTTGTATTGAACGCTTTTTTTGATTTACAGTTTTTACTGTTTCAATTAAAAGAAACATGTTTTCTCACCACTTCTTTGATTCATTTTGTCCAGCTGTCGACTTTAAGTCTGTGTCCATGTCCAACCAGAGCCAGGTATTGTATGTGTAGTTGGTGCTTTTAATCAGTTTTCAGTTAAATTAGTTCAATCCAAGTCTATAACAGTCTCAAAATGTCACCAAAATCACTCTGTCCCTCTAAAATCTTTCAGAAAATCGCAAAAGTGTATTGAATTTTATCGTTTGCTGAATATTGCAATATATATCGTATCGTGAGCAGAATATCGTGTATCGTATCATGAGATTATTTATCACTACAGCCCTAACACACACACAGACACACACACACACACAGACACACACACAGACACACACACACACACACACACACACACACACACACACACACACACACACACACACAATACCCCAACTCCTGTAAAGATATATTGGTTTTTATATGTTCATCAATGTGATTAATCAAAATCAGTTAAATGTGATCATTAGTGATCTTCATTCAGAAAATCAGCACGTCACATTTCAGGATCTGATTATTATTTTTCATTCAACCTTTATTTAGGCAGGTTAATCCCATTGAGCCTCGAGGACTCATTTACAAGAGACACCTGGCTACAAACAAAGAATGATGACAACAGCAACAGTAGATTTTCCTTGGACAATCAACAATAGACAAACATATATTTTTTTACAAGTTAAAACAAAGATGTCAAAGTAGCAAAACAGACAGATTATAAGGCAGGCAGATGTAGAAAATTAAAAACAGGAATATGTCTGCATTGGTTTTTTGCCAGGATTCCAACAGATTCTTAAAGCCATTTAGAAAGGTCAAGGTCGAGAGCTTCAGGTCTTTTTGTAAGATATTCCATGAAGCAGGAGCAGAGAAGGAGAAGGCCCTTTTGCCAAGTTCAGTTCTCACTGACTGAACACTTCAGGTAATCATGTCCTGAGAGCGCACGCTGTAGCTGCACTCACGCAAAAACATGTAGGAGGAGATGTATGAAGGCAGCAGACCAAGAAGTGATTATAGACACAAATGAAATGTTCAATACATAGTTCCCAGTGCTGGGCAGCGCTAATCCAAAAATTAGTTCCGCTATTTCTAAAGCACTAATTAATTTATTTAGGTCCACAATTTCAAAAGCACTAATGTCTTATGAAAATTAGGGGAAGCTAATTCTAAACCGCTAATTCTAAAATAAAACACCATCAGACAAGAAGCAAGTTTTAAGTTGTTTGTATTGTACTATAGACTTAGGAAGGTATTTATAATAATATTGTTTGTAATAATAATCATTTTCTTTGAGTATAACCAATAGACAGGAAGGTATTTATAATAATATTGTTTGTAATAATAATCATTTTCTTTGAGTATAACCAATAGACAGGAAGGTATTTATAATAATATTGTTTGTAATAATAATCATTTTCTTTGAGTATAACCAATAGACAAAATACACACAACAAAACAGACCCTGATTACACCCAAGAGTTCTTTTTTTTCTATTTTAAATCAGTTCTTGAATCCCGGATGATTAAAGGTCCATCAATCAATAATCTGGTAGTTTGTAGTTCATGATCCAGGGTAATATGTCCAGAAAAAAACAAATAGTTTGGTGCAATTTAAGTCCTACCGCACAGCTGTGGTGGTCCGGTAGCTTGCCAATGCCATCCTGGGTGGGAACAGGGGGTGAAAAAAACCCTGACCTAAACAAGGTCATAAACAAAACAAAAATTAGCATTACTTTATACACAGGACTAAACTGTTATCAAAATTTCTATAGGCAGTCAACAGATTTAATGAAAAGTAACTAAAATGATCCTAAAAGGATGAAATTACAAAAATCAAAGGATTTATTTAATACTTTACGTACATATATTCTATTCGGCCACGAAATTAACAAAATGAGAATGATCTTTTACCACTTTTAAATCTCAAATACACGGCGAGTGAGGCCACTGCATTTATTCATAAAAGGAACCCAAAATTACATAAAACCAAACGACTCACCGTCCAGTGGTGGACACAGAGCACACAATACAATCCTCCGGCCGCGCTAATTTAGCTTGAAACAGCGGGGTTCTCTGCGGATTTATGAAGACACCGAGCAAAAAACAACTAGCCACAACGTTTAGCATCCAAGTTCACCTCTGACCCGGAAGATGTCAAGATGGAATAGTCCATTTTCAGCAGGGGGATACAGAAATCGACCGGTTTTTGTATTGCGTTTAATGATCGTTTTCATCGTAACTATAATTATTTTTATGTTAAATGTACATTAACAAGCATGAGCAATGTTAGTGATTAGGTGACTGGCCGGGGGGCGGGGCCGGGGCCCCTGCTGATTTGGGCCCCCCCAAGCAACGGCATCATTTACCTACATGGTAGATCCGCGTCTGTTCTTCCCCTCTGCTCCTCCAACCCTCCCTCCTCTCTTCCTTTACGGTGAAGCTGGCAGATACGAGCCAGCATATAAGAGCCTGACAAATAAGTTTATTCGTTTTTACTGATAGATAATTAGTTATTAGCGGTACTGCATTTTAAATAAAAATAGCACAAATCCGCTTATGAATTATAAAAGTTAGTCAAACCACAAAAACGCTGACAAAAAGTTTAGGTCCACTGTAAGCGGATTAGCACTTAAGCGCTCCCTAGCGGTCTGTGCCCACCACTGATAGTTCCCATGTGACGTAACATCAGGGGCATTTCCGGGTAATCCTCCCTGTGTATAGGCGGAACTAAGCTACCAGAACAGAAGTTACAGCGTAGTCTACCGGCAGTGTATTTTTCACTTTTTTTTTTGTTTATTTCTAATTAATTGCAATGGTTGCTTCGTGTTGGGTTAATAGGTGTTCCAATCGGGGAAATCTCAAGCAGAATTTTTACTTAATTCCGAAAATAATGAAAAATGAAGGACCAGAAACCGTGTAGCTCACCACTCACTTTAGCAGCAGGATACAGTGCTGCTTACCGGTAGTTAATTTTCTCTCGGGTTTTTTTTTTGTGTTTTTTTTTGTTTGTTTGTTTCTTGCTGGGTTAGAGGATGTTACAACCGGATAGACGTTTGGGCAAAGCGCAGTTCTACTGTCGTGATTAGCTCCGCCCTTTAGCTCCGCTTATTGGATAATCTCCCTGCGCGTCAGCGCTCTCACTGAAAACCTTTTAGTCCACGCCCACCTACCGGATGGGCCCACCCCTCGGGTGATTATTATTTTTCATTCAACCTTTATTTAGGCAGGTTAATCCCAATCCCAATCACCGTCCAGGAGGGCCTCTTCTGTGAGGACCCTTTCTAAAGTGATTGACAGGTAAGCCTTCTTAGCGGGCCCCTTCCTGATAATGTTACACAGGAACCTATCAGGTTTTTTCCGACGTTTGTTACGTCTACCATTGTCTGTGTGATTTTCATTCACCTGTACTGGTAGTGCAGTCACACATGGGTCTGAGTGATCGGTCTGTGACGAGTCATTGTCTTTGGTGAGTGAGCTTTCCCCCCCTTTTTCTGATGAGGGGCTCTCGGACTCTGTAACAATGATGTCATGGTTACAATCAACGTCTTGTTGACTGTCTGTACCCTGATTGTCAGCATCCTGACCATCAGTATCTTGGTGACTGTCAGCAATTGTGGCATTGCTGTTATTTGTGTGTTCTGAGTCACTATCAATGATAGTGCTACACATTACTCCAGGTTTGTTTTCCTTGTTTGTTTTTTTCAAACTTTCTAACAACCGACGTATGTTCTCCATCTCTTCTGAGGACAGAGGTTTAGGGCCTTTTTTCTGGAACTTCTGTGGGTTTTTCCTCGCCCCAGACTGTTCAGTTTGAGGTGCAGGAGCTGGCGCATTGCTCGGGGGTCCCCTCTGGGACCACCCTCTTTCATATGAGTCTCCTTGGGACCCATATTTCTTTTTCTTTTGGAATGCCCCCCTTTTTTGATGATGGGGTTCTTCCTCTTGATGCGGCCTGTACCACTTAGGGTCTCTGGACCCCTTTTGGTCTTTGTTCCAGCGGACACCTTCATTTTGCGGTCTGTCAGGTTGGAAATTTTGTTTATTCTCGCCTTCCTTAAAAGAGTGAGCTGGCGCTCTTGCTCCTTCAAGGTCTAGCGTTTGGTATTTGACCTTTTCACCTGGATACACTTCTACGGGTTTCTTGTGTCGCTTGTATGTTTCAAAAACACGTATAGCGCACTCCTTTAATTCACGCATGGTTTTTTCTCTGTAGTCGGCCATGAGGTTGGCCGTTGAACCAATCTCTGAATATAGATTGTTCATAAAAAGAAACTTAAAATCACGTTCATCCTCCATACCTGGCTCATTCCTATCACCAAAAAAGGCTTCGAAAAGTCTGTCATAATATGGGATTGGATGTTCATTCTGCCCCTGAGTGATTTTCAATGCGGCTTGGTAGCCAACGTCTCCCATGCGAGGAGCATATTCTTGCAGTAGAGTTTCGCAGAAAAGTTTGTAATCCTTCAAAATGGCGACTGGTTGACGCGCAATGAAGTGCTGCACTTTCCTGTTTGTGGTGAGTTTGATCAAACTGATTTTATCGTCAACCGTAGCGTTCGGATAGCATGCCAGTTTAAACTCAATGTCTTTCAGATAGGTATCGGTTTCAGTTGAACCATATTGCCCTGGCTCAAAACGTTGAACGAACTGGGAAATTTTATGGAGTCGTTCTATTGGGACAGCGAATTGAGAGCCATTAATAGTGATATACCCACCCGTCTGCGCACCAGGTACACCTGTAGACATGGGGTACGTAGGTACCTGCCATTGGGTTGTCCCAGCAAATGTCTGTTGAGGTGGAGGTGGGGGTGGTGGCGGAGGGAGTAGTGCATCGGGCATGGGCGGGGGCGGTGGAGGAGGGAGTGGGTCATCAGGTATGGGAGGGGGCGGCGGAGGCGGTGGATTCTCAAGGTGTTTACTCATGAGATCCAAACATTTTCTCTCTTCTTCAAAGAGTTTGTTCATTGCTGATGCACGCTCTATTCGACAACTGTTCAGTTGGACTCTTAACCCATCATTTTCACGTTGTAACATCATGTGCTGTTCTTGTGATTTTCTATAATCATCTTGCAGCCTTGTGTACCGTAGTGATAATGATTCCAGGGTGTCCGTGCATTTGTCCAGCGCGTCTCGTGCCTCCCCACAATCCGCCTGAAGCGACTTGTACTGATGGTAATACTTATCCTTCTCCACCACACATTTTTCCAAATCATCTTGTGATTGTTCAAAATCCCTTTTTAACACTGTGCATTCTTCGTAGAGACTACGCGTTTGTTCAGCGCTGCCAATACTCGACTGTGTTAAACTCTTTACCTCCTGCTGTAAAGTGGCAACCTCCATTTGTGCTGTTAAACATGATGTAGAGACAGCCCGGCGTGCAGCAGTTTCAAAGTCTAGCTTGGCCTTTAACAGAAGGCTCAATTTAGCCAAACGTTTATCTCTGTCTGCTTTCTTTTCAGCCGTTGTGGTTCCAGCTGTTACAGTTTTTAATGCTCTGTCCACATCTGCTTCCTCCATCAACTGTGTCTCTTCATGATAGTTTGTGATGGACCCTGTGAGTGAAAATAAGGCACGTTCGATCCAATCTGCTTTGGTCGGGTCGTGGCCTTCAGTTGGCCCGGGCTGCCCCGTATCCGTGGTGTCAGGGGTCTCACCCTCTGTGCCTGCCATCTTTTATCTGGACTTTCAGTGAAAATAAAAATAAAAGATGCTCTGTATTCGTTACTTTAAACATTTCACTATTTGAAATAAACAGGAAAGTTTAAATGTACACAGGATAACTGTGGAAGATGATGTGTCAGAGAGAAGGAAGAGAAAGGAAATAAAATTGCAGTTTTCTGAAGTGAAAACTGTACTTTTGTTTGTTATTTTAAATTCTTTTGTATTTAAAATAAGCAAAAATGTTTGTCTGTACCTCTGTTATTCTAAAAAAAAATATTTAAAATAAACAGGAGTTATTGTTTGTGTACAGAACAAATTTAGAGCTGGTAATTCACCATAAAAAGTGCTGACTTTTTTATGATGTTTTATGAAAGAACTCATCTGTCAACGTCTTTTAACCAACAGGGGGCAGCTTCGAGTCTTAATGTTATCACGAGGAGACTGAATTTTCTATTCAGTATTTAAACTAAAAACAACCTTAGAGTTAGTTCCTAGTGTATCCGTGATAAACGCTCGAACCGCGTTTTTGTCAGAGACAAATTTATGTTGTTAGACAGTTTAGATGGCTTCAAATTAGTTTTTTAAACTCTCAGTGAAATCCCCGTTTGTCCTGTGAGTGTGTGAACTGCTTGTCACCCGAAGTGCACCTGGAAATGACGACACAAACAGGCGGGACGACGCAGCGCGTCACCAGCTTCCGTTGAGCGAGGCGGAGCTCGCTAAACAGATACGTGACGTCAGTGAGGACTGAACTTACCAGCTTCCGTTGAGCGAGGCGGAGCTCGCTAAACAGATACGTGACGTCAGTGAGGACTGAACTTGGAAAAAGGGCCTTCTCCTACTCCGCTCCTGCTTCATGGAATATCTTACAAAAAGATCTGAAGCTCTCGACCTTGACTTCTCTAAATGGTTTTCAGAATCTGTTGGAATCCTGGCAAAAACCAATGCAGATTTGTTCCTGTCTTTGATTTTATACGTCTACCTTATAATGTTTTGCTAGTTTTTTGATACTTTGTTAAAAAAAAAAAAAAACTTTCTTTTTTTTTTTCTCTCTTTTGTTTTCTATTGTTTATTGTTTGTTTGTTTATTGTTTATTGTTTAAGGAAATTCTACCACTGCTGTTCATTGTTCTTTAGTTTTAGCAGGTCGCTTTCGTAAATGAGCCCTTGAGGTTCAAAAGATTTACCTGACTAAATAAAGGTTGAATGAATGAATGAATGAACCAATCAATCACAGCGCTAGTAGTGATTGACAGCTCACAGCTCTCGTTTATCCAATCACAGCTCAGCTCATAAACAAACGTGACGTGTAGGACACGTCGCCTTTAACTTTACCTTAGCACAACAGAAAGCAACTTTACAGACCCTTAAAACAACTCAAACGCTTCAAATTAACTTCCCAAAATTCTGAAACGTGGCAATCACAATTAAAACAGGCACGACTTAGCTACGCTTAGTAACCCAGCACTGCAGCTGCAGAACAAACACGGACTCGCTCGGAGCCACTTCAAGGTCGGTTCCGGTCCACTTTTTAATGGAGCAGGAAACGGGTCTGACAGAACCCAGCCGACAACGTTCTAACAGTAATATGCTTTTTCGACCTGCTCTAATATGTAAAAATACCACACACAGCAATCTCGCAGATGTTAACAGCTTTTCAGGCAGTTTGACTCGGCGGTCAACAAAGCTTTGTACCGGAGTCTGTGCGTGAACTGGGCCGAACGGAACCAGAACCCCCCCACAGACCACGGGCTGACAAAACTTCACCTAAAGCTTCCAACAGCGTGTTAAGGAGTTGAACAATAACAATCTCTCAGCTTCAAATGATAAAACATGCAGAATCTGCCTGTCTTGAACACCCCAGCCAAAAATTATCACCTTCAGAGTCCAAAAATTGGAACAATCATGCCAACATAACGTTTCAAGTTCATGAGAGATCACAGATTTATCAATAAACTTTCAGAAAAACTCGTACGGCCACCAGATGAAGGAAACATGAGGGAGACCATATATTGTGTCTTTAAACACATATAGTGCCACCCAGATGTAACTAAAGGATTTTAACAGGGGTCAGTATTAAGCTGACCTCTTTATCCTTAATTAATCTACTTATTCAGATTGAATAGTAATTTCACGGATTCTTTTCTTTTTCAGTTTACCCAATATTTCTGTGATCTTTATGATGGATAAATAAACAAAGCCATTAAGTGACAGAGACGTTAACTTAGTTGGTATGCCAGGCGACACTACCATTTATTTAAAATAAATCAACTAAATTAACACCATTACACTTGATTGACATGAGGAGCCAAGATGGTGTAGTGGTTAGGGCGTTTGACTTGGGACCCGAAGGACGCGGGTTCGCGTCCCGGCCACTACACATCTTGGGGTGTCTATGAGTGCACACCTATTTCTCCAGCTCCCCGAGCGCCTTCTATGGCTGCTCACTGCACCGCCTGGTAGGTGGTTGGGTTAAATGCAGAGACGAATTTCGTCTGTGTATGGGAAACATACGCAGATGACAAGATTAGACAATTATTATTATTATTATTATATTATTTCACTTTCTTTCAATTTAATACGTCAGCACACTTAAATTCAACACAACAGACTTCAATACTGGATGTTAACATATTTAGTCTGTGGGCTCTTTAGCTTAAAATAGTTTCCAGCTTAGAATTGAGGGAAAGGAGAGGAGGAAAGATGGAGAGATGAAATTATCGTGAGCATGTTACCAAAGTGACACTTCTCATCCGACTTCTGCTAAAATCCAGGTACGTTTGTAAACAGCTCTTTACCTTTTGACGACAGCCCGGTAAGAGAGAAGACCTTGTAGCTTTTCAGATGCACGGGTCCTTGTGGGAACCAGCACCTCTGAGCAGGTTATTCGTTTACCTTCCAACGTCTCCTGGTTTCGCGTTGGTCATCAGAAAATATGTCAGCTTCAGGCCTCTGACTTCAAGATAACTATTCCATGAAGGAATAAACAAAGTTTTGAGCTTACGCTCGTTCTCAGTGGACTCATAACAGCCTGTTATCAGTCCTTAGCTGGACGACATGCCCTTAGCGTGTGGCTAAACGTCCATCCAGCTCTTTGGGAAAGTTCACATCTCTTTTGAAGTTCCCAGCAAACTCTCTCGTTCCAGCAACAGCTTAGAACTTAAAGAAGGATCAGAGAGGAGAGAAACTTGTCTCTTTTTCATTGGTCCACTTGTTATCACTATTCAAGGTGAAATTCAGCGCAGAGAAGGAAATTGTTTAGGAAAAGTATCTGAGTGAGAGACTTTCAGACGCTAGATGAGAGTTTTAGCTGAAACTCGACAAAAACAATTTCAGTGTAAGTCAGTTTGACATTTTAGCTGAACTTTGACACCTTTTCACTTGCAGAAATGACACATTGATGTTTCACATTTAAAGAATAACAGCATATAACATATATCATGAAAATGGCAAAAGTTATTCTTTTGATCACATCAGCCTAAAATCAAAGATAGAAATAGTCTCTTTTGGTGACTATATTCTCAGATTACAACTAATGGAATGATTTTGTGGTAAATGTCTTGCTTTACTGAGAGGTCAGTAAAGGTCATCTCTGGAACAGTTCAAAAGCACACAGGTGTATCAAAGTGGACACGTCCATGTCCATTACAATATTACCCTTCGACCCGGGTGATTCTTTCTCTTCTTCATTCAGCCTCGACTGAGACCTTAGCTAAAATTGTCAAGATTTTTTGCCAATAATTATCCGAAGATTAAAGAAGATACCAGAAGTCCTTGTTCAGCTCCCCACCCGCCCTACTCCCGCTGCCGTCCTGTGAGCTCTTCTCCAGAACCAGACAGTCAGACGGGCCGACATGCTACAAGCTATAATGTCGGGGGTTTGCTTCGGGGCGGGAAACTACTTGCTGAACGAGGCCATCGCTTCTCTGTTCTCGAGGGAACCGGAGAACGCGACGCTAGCTAGCCGCACTGGCCTCTCCCCTAAAGGGAGAACGTGTAGCGGTGGCTAACCATGTCGTCGGAAGCCTCATCAGCGGTGAGTGACGTCTTCATTTATTACTTAAGCCACAACCACGAAGAGAACGGTCGTTGTGGCGACGTTTTTCTGCATGAAAAGCTACAGAACGCACGCATTACCGTTAGCGCCCAAGGCCGCTAAGCAATGCTAACAGTAGCCCCGGCCTCATGTCTATGGAGAGTATCGTGGCACGGATACCGTACCGAACGTCGCCGGGAAGCTTTTTCAATCAACAATAACTACAAGAAGTGATGTATGATGTGTTTTTTATTTGGTTAAACCACAACCAAAAAGAAAACGGTTCCTTGTGGTGTTGTTTTTGGCGCATGAAAAGCTACAGGAATGCACGCCTGCTCTCGACGTAATCACAGGGCCTGCTACTTATGCTCATCATGCAGCCTTTTTTGCTAGCCGTGCCAACCCCTTCTCCGCCTAGGCCGAACAACCTAGCGGGCTTGAGGTACGGCACCACGTCGCAGCGACGTCCAGACCTGGTCTGGCCTCGCTTCCCGACCGTGACGGCACTCTGGAACGAGGCTGCTGCAGCGCCCGCAAAAATTCAAGGCCCCAGCAGCCTCCTTTGTGGGAATCACGAGAGTGGAGGGCTTCACGGAGAAATATGTTTTCTCTCATGTTTAGGGCTTGTCTGTGGGGCCGTGTAACCCCTCAGCCGCACGTACATACATGCTTCCCACCACAGACAGACTAGCCTACGGCAGTCAGGTGTCCATGAATAAAAACAGCTCAAACAAGGTAACAATAAATAAATGTTTCATGTTTGGTGAACCTGTTAATGTGCAGTCAGGGCCAGGTAAAAACCCCCGCCCGCTGCCTCTCATAAAATCAAATGTCGCCGGCCCAGCTTAAACGCTGCCCAGCAGAAGACACGAACAGGTAATTAAACATCTAGCCGCCATGTTTTTTATGCCTCGTGTCGCGCAGACGAAGCCGTGTAAAAACCACAGCTCGTTGCCTCTCATAAAATCGAATGTCGCCAGCCCAGCTTAAACGCTGCCCAACAGAAGACACGAACAGGTAATTAAACATCTAGCCGCCATGTTTTTTAAGCCTCGTGTCGCGCAGACGAAGCCGTGTAAAAACCACAGCTCGTTGCCTCTCATAAAATCTGTCGCCGGCCCAGCTTAAATGCTGCCCAGCAGTGGACACGAACAGGTAATTAAACATCCAGTCACCATGTTTTTTATGCCTCGTGTCGCGCAGACGAAGCCGTGTAAAACCACAGCTCGCTGCCTCTCATAAAATCAAATGTCGCCGGCCCAGCTTCAACGCTGCCCAGCAGAGGACACGAACAGGTAATTAAACATCCAGTCACCATGTTTTTTATGCCTCGTGTCGCGCAGACGAAGCCGTGTAAAAATCACAGCTCGCTGCCTCTCATAAAATCTAATGTCGCCGGCCCAGCTTAAACGCTGCCCAGCAGTGGACACGAACAGGTAATTAAACATCCAGTCACCATGTTTTTTATGCCTCGTGTCGCGCAGACGAAGCCGTGTAAAAATCACAGCTCGCTGCCTCATAAAATCAAATGTCGCCGGCCCAGCTTCAACACTGTCCAGCAGGACACGAAAAGGTAACTAAACAGCCAGATGACATGTTTATTAAGCCTCGTGTCGCACACACAAAACTGTGTAAAACCTTCAGCTCTCTGCTTCTCTTGGGTCACGTGACGCTAGCTCTGCTCACGCTCAAGCCAGCAGAGCTCCGACTCATCACGTGTTTAACTAGCGTTCCACGCACACGAGTGTCACCACCTCTCTGCAGCTCGACAACAGCTCCAAACGAGGTAAAAAAGAGACAAAACACTCAGATTGAACAAGCATCGCCGCCTAAAAGACGAGCAGTGCCCTGCGCGAGCGACGCACCACCAGAGCACGTGCTCGCCGCAACAACAAACGTGTCGACGTCATACGCAGGGGCGAAACACGTCACTGATGCAGTAAGCCAACCCCTTCGGGCGGGGCCCCCGTGGGTTACCATGGTAACGGGAGGGAGGCCCCATCGACTGGCTGAAGCTCATGATGCAGACGAGGCAGCAAGACCTCGCGCTGCCTCTGAGCAGAAAATACGAACAGTGGCAAAAAAATAAAATGCAGTTTAGACAGTTGGCTGTCCAAGCTCATAAGGAAGGGTTATGCACTTCAGTTCGCTGCAAAACCCCCACTTTTCAGGGGGATTCTGGAAACAGTGTTGTCAGACCCAAGTCAAAACTCCTCCCTGCTGTCAGAAATTCAGGAAATGCTGACAAAGGGAGTGATATCCAAGGTGGCAGAGGGAAAACAGAACAAAGGGTTCGATTCCCAGTCATGTCCTGTAAAAAAAAGTAACTACATGCTCCTCCAGCGTCGCTAGTTCTTCCTGAGGTGCATTCTCATTTGGGTCATTGTTAGCAGGAGCTCTTTTATGTGTCCGACACTTACTAACATCAAGTCCTAAGATCACCAAGTTGTCTTGCTTTGTGTATTGTTCTAAGGCATCTATTTTTTGTTCCAGTTCAGCAATTTTATTGTCTTTGCTTATTATCAGTTCTTTCAGTTGTCTTATTTCATTAACCAGACCGGCTTGGGAATCCAGTTTATCTGATAATTTTGCTATTTGGTTACCCATAAAGTTTAGTGAATCTTTAAAGTCTTGAATTTCTGCTGAGTTGTTTCCCTTCGACTCTGGTGCTTTCTGTCCACCTCCTCTCGTCATATTTACAGAGTTAGTAGTCTAGTGGTAGCAGGTCTCTGGTTTGTTTGCTGAACCATGTGGCCCTTCCACGAGGCTCACAGGCCTAACGATGGTGGCTGTGGCCCAGCAGTGCAGCACCCAGATCATCAGTTATCAGATCAGAACTCACGGTCTCAGCAGCCTGCAGCAATCAGATCTGTTATCTGAAGAGGTTTGCTCACTAGCCCGGCTTAGACGGCGGTCCTCCGGTTCACGCACGGCGCTTGGCCTCCTACGGTCACAGCAGCTCCGATGTTAGCCCAGTTAGCACAGCACGTAGCTCCAGGCGCAGCTCTGATGCCAGCCCAGCTCCAGGCGGCGGTCCTCCGGTTCGCTCAAGGCGCTCGGCCCAGCTCGAAGCTCCAGGCGGCGATCCTCCGGTTCGCTCACAGCGCTCGGCCCAGCTCAAAGCTCCAGGCGGCGGTCCTCCGGTTCGCTCACGGCGCTCGGCCCAGCTCGAAGTTCCAGGCGGCGATCCTCGGGTTCGCGCACGTGCTCGGACTCCTATGGTCACCGTAGTTCGGATGCTAGCTCAGTTAGCACAGCGCGTAGCTCCGATGCTAGCCCAGCTCGTAGTTCCCAACAGCGGTACACCGGTACTTGCACGGCGCTCAGTCTCCTTCGGTCGCAACAGCTCCGAGGTCTGCACACGATACCTGTCGTCGACTTTTCAGTCTGTGCGGCGTTAAAGGGTACAATTAAGCTCCCTCCACTTCCTTTTGGAAATTTAAGCTTCTTTCTACGTTTCTCTACCTACCATTCAGCTGTTTTAGAGAAAAAGTAGGATAACTGCCATTTTTACCTGAAATTTGGCACATTTTGTTGGCTGACAAGTATCCCTAATAGACTATAAGTGAAACTCGAAAATGGCTGCCTTAGCAAAAAAGGAAAAATACTCTTAATCAGTCAATTTTAGTCATATTGAGCTTAAAGCTAGTGTGGTGATAGCTGACAATAATTTCCATCAAATGTGCATGAAAATCAAAAATCCAAGATGGCCATTAAGACTACATTTGTATGGATTTAACTCAGCCATTTTCACACATACAGAGCTGAAATTTGGTGGGGTTATAGCTGAAAACTTTCCCTATCACATATTGCATCCAAATCAAAAATTGATGATGGCCGCTTAAGCTAAAAAAAAAAAAAAAACAATAACAGGCATTTTTAGAGCTATTAAGCTGAAATTTGGTGTAGTCGTAGCTGAGGGCAAACACAAACACATAGTACTGTCAGATCAACAGTTTACATCGGCAGCAGCCTGACTGTCCATTACATTAGGAACGACTGTGCAGATTCTGCTTTCTTCTGATATTTGAAGTTTCTTTCTGCTATTTTAAGCTACTTTTCAGCTGTTTTCTTGACATTCGTAAGCAAGAGGCATTCACACTTGCATTTTGCAAGAAATGCAAATTCTCTAGTTCAAGTTTTTTTTTTAACCTCTTAAGTATTTGTTACACAATCTCACGACAACACATTCACGTGTTTAACTAGCGTTCCACGCACACGAGTGTCACCACCTCTCTGCAGCTCGACAACAGCTCCAAACGAGGTAAAAAAGAGACAAAACACTCAGATTGAACAAGCATCGCCGCCTAAAAGACGAGCAGTGCCCTGCGCGAGCGACGCACCACCAGAGCACGTGCTCGCCGCAACAACAAACGTGTCGACGTCATACGCAGGGGCGAAACACGTCACTGATGCAGTAAGCCAACCCCTTCGGGCGGGGCCCCCGTGGGTTACCATGGTAACGGGAGGGAGGCCCCATCGACTGGCTGAAGCTCATGATGCAGACGAGGCAGCAAGACCTCGCGCTGCCTCTGAGCAGAAAATACGAACAGTGGCAAAAAAATAAAAAATAAAATGCAGTTTAGACAGTTGGCTGTCCAAGCTCATAAGGAAGGGTTATGCACTTCAGTTCGCTGCAAAACCCCCACTTTTCAGGGGGATTCTGGAAACAGTGTTGTCAGACCCAAGTCAAAACTCCTCCCTGCTGTCAGAAATTCAGGAAATGCTGACAAAGGGAGTGATATCCAAGGTGGCAGAGGGAAAACAGAACAAAGGGTTCGATTCCCAGTCATGTCCTGTAAAAAAAAGTAACTACATGCTCCTCCAGCGTCGCTAGTTCTTCCTGAGGTGCATTCTCATTTGGGTCATTGTTAGCAGGAGCTCTTTTATGTGTCCGACACTTACTAACATCAAGTCCTGAGATCACCAAGTTGTCTTGCTTTGTGTATTGTTCTAAGTCATCTATTTTTTGTTCCAGTTCAGCAATTTTATTGTCTTTGCTTATTATCAGTTCTTTCAGTTGTCTTATTTCATTAACCAGACCGGCTTGGGAATCCAGTTTATCTGATAATTTTGCTATTTGGTTACCCATAAAGTTTAGTGAATCTTTAAAGTCTTGCATTTCTGCTGAGTTGTTTCCCTTCGACTCTGGTGCTTTCTGTCCACCTCCTCTCGTCATATTTACAGAGTTAGTAGTCTAGTGGTAGCAGGTCTCTGGTTTGTTTGCTGAACCATGTGGCCCTTCCACGAGGCTCACAGGCCTAACGATGGTGGCTGTGGCCCAGCAGTGCAGCACCCAGATCATCAGTTATCAGATCAGAACTCACGGTCTCAGCAGCCTGCAGCAATCAGATCTGTTATCTGAAGAGGTTTGCTCACTAGCCCCGGCTTAGACGGCGGTCCTCCGGTTCACGCACGGCGCTTGGCCTCCTACGGTCACAGCAGCTCCGATGTTAGCCCAGTTAGCACAGCACGTAGCTCCAGGCGCAGCTCTGATGCCAGCCCAGCTCCAGGCGGCGGTCCTCCGGTTCGCTCAAGGCGCTCGGCCCAGCTCGAAGCTCCAGGCGGCGATCCTCCGGTTCGCTCACAGCGCTCGGCCCAGCTCAAAGCTCCAGGCGGCGGTCCTCCGGTTCGCTCACGGCGCTCGGCCCAGCTCGAAGTTCCAGGCGGCGATCCTCGGGTTCGCGCACGTGCTCGGACTCCTATGGTCACCGTAGTTCGGATGCTAGCTCAGTTAGCACAGCGCGTAGCTCCGATGCTAGCCCAGCTCGTAGTTCCCAACAGCGGTACACCGGTACTTGCACGGCGCTCAGTCTCCTTCGGTCGCAACAGCTCCGAGGTCTGCACACGATACCTGTCGTCGACTTTTCAGTCTGTGCGGCGTTAAAGGGTACAATTAAGCTCCCTCCACTTCCTTTTGGAAATTTAAGCTTCTTTCTACGTTTCTCTACCTACCATTCAGCTGTTTTAGAGAAAAAGTAGGATAACTGCCATTTTTACCTGAAATTTGGCACATTTTGTTGGCTGACAAGTATCCCTAATAGACTATAAGTGAAACTCGAAAATGGCTGCCTTAGCAAAAAAGGAAAAATACTCTTAATCAGTCAATTTTAGTCATATTGAGCTTAAAGCTAGTGTGGTGATAGCTGACAATAATTTCCATCAAATGTGCATGAAAATCAAAAATCCAAGATGGCCATTAAGACTACATTTGTATGGATTTAACTCAGCCATTTTCACACATACAGAGCTGAAATTTGGTGGGGTTATAGCTGAAAACTTTCCCTATCACATATTGCATCCAAATCAAAAATTGATGATGGCCGCTTAAGCTAAAAAAAAAAAATAAAACAATAACAGGCATTTTTAGAGCTATTAAGCTGAAATTTGGTGTAGTCGTAGCTGAGGGCAAACACAAACACATAGTACTGTCAGATCAACAGTTTACATCGGCAGCAGCCTGACTGTCCATTACATTAGGAACGACTGTGCAGATTCTGCTTTCTTCTGATATTTGAAGTTTCTTTCTGCTATTTTAAGCTACTTTTCAGCTGTTTTCTTGACATTCGTAAGCAAGAGGCATTCACACTTGCATTTTGCAAGAAATGCAAATTCTCTAGTTCAAGTTTTTTTTTTAACCTCTTAAGTATTTGTTACACAATCTCACGACAACACATTCAAATCAGTTTGTTTATATAGCGTCAAGTCACAACAGAAGTCATCTCAGGGCACTGAACAGAAACAAGATCTGCATTAATTAATTAATTATTTAATTAATATCTGTAAGATATTCTACAAGTCACAGAGTTCTGATCCACAGAACATAGCAACAACACAAGTGATGTATGAGTGATTATAAAGTTATAATTGTCTATATTGTCTGTGTTTCAGTGTTTCCTGCAGATATTCAGCAGACTCTGCTTATCAGAGGAGATGATCCTGAGGAATGGAGACCTGATGTGGACCAGCAGGACCCAGAACACCTCCACATAAAGGAGGAAGAGGAGGAACTGTGGACCAGAACAGAGGGAGAGCATCTCGGTGTGAAGGAGGAGACTGATGCCAACAAGGTTTCGATCATTGCAGTTCATTTGAAGACTGAAGATGATGAAGAGATGCTTCTGTTCTCACAGCAGAATCCAGAGCCCTTCCAAATAAAGGAGGAACAGGAGGAACTCCGGACCAGATTAGAGGGGGAGCAGCTCAATGTGAAGGAGGAAACTGAGGCTTGCAGGGTTTCATTCACTGCTGTTCATGTGAAGAGTGAGGATGATGAAGAGAAGCCTCTGTTCTCACATCTTCATCAGCACCAAATGGAGGATGGAGATGTTCCAACCAGCAGCTCTGCAGACCAGATGAAAATAGAAGCTGACGGAGAGGACTGGGGAGGAGCAGAAACCAGCAGGAACCCAGATCTAAATCTTCATGAAGATGCTTCCAGCGCTTCAGAGACTGAAGTCAGCGAGGATGATGAAGAGGACGAGGATGGGAACAATCCTGACTCTCAGCTGCAACACTTGTCAGACTCTGGGTCAACAACTGAAGACAGTGACAAAGACTGGAAGGAGAGCAGAGCTCCTGAGTCAGCTGTAAACTCTGTCAACAAATGTTTCAGCTGCTCGGAGTGTGGTAAACAATTTCTGCACAACCAGTGTCTTCAGAGACACATGACATGTGATTCAACAGTAAGACGTTCAAGTCGTTTGGGTCAGAAGAAAAGTGTAAGAGAGGAGAAAAATGTAGAGTCACACAGGAAAGTCCAGACAGGACCAAAATCATTTGGTTGTGATGAATGTGGGAAAAGATTTAACACAAAATCTTATTTTGAAACACACATGAGAGTCCACACTGGAGAGAAACCATTTCAATGTGAAACTTGTGGACAAAGATTTAGCTCCAAGACTAATTTAAACCAACACATGAGAATCCACACTGGAGAGAAACCATTTGAATGTGAGATTTGTGAACAAAGATTTAGTTGGAAGTCAGGTTTAGTCTCACATATTAAGGTCCACACGAGACAGAAACCATTTGAATGTGAGGTTTGTGAACTAAGATTTAGCTGGAAGTCAGGTTTAGACTCACACATGAGTGTCCACACTGGACATAAACCATTTGAATGTGAGGTTTGTGGACAAAGATTTAACTGGAAGATATGTTTAAACATGCATTTGAATGCCCACACGGGACAGAAACCATTTGAATGTGAGATTTGTAGAAAAAGATTTGGCTGGAAGAATGGTTTAAGCAAACACATGAGGATCCACACTGGAGAGAAACCATTTGAATGTGAGATTTGTATACAAAAATTTAAATGGAAGACGAGTTTAAACAAACACATGCGTGTCCACATAGGACAAACTGTTTAAACATAGGAAGATCTGGGGCTAAGGAATGAGCTGCTGTATTTCCTGATGCATGCTCAATAATCCAGGTAGAAAAATCTAAAAAAGTTCATTTTGGTCCTCTGGACATTTAAAAAACAAAACAACAACCACAACAAAAAAATTCTAGAAACGTTTTGTCTTTCCTCCCAAAGACTTCTTCAGTCTGAGGAGCTGTATTCAGCTCAGTCTTATAAATAGCACCTTCTCGTGGTGGATCAACCAGTTTGCTGTTGACAGCCAATACTAGCTGCTCACATGATTAAGGAGGACGACCAGCCTAATGATGGATCGTTAGCATCCTGATGGTTGCTTGCTATTCACAAGGGGCTGAGTGATACAAGCAATAACAGCATTGTAAGGGGGACAGTTGAACCTGGAGGCCTCCACCTCTGTTTAATGATGGACAGTTTCTTTTCACAAAGATGCCCTCCTTTACTCCTCTCTCAAACCATCCTTCCTCTCTATCAAGGATGTGAACATCTATAGAATAAGATACTCTTCATTCTGCCACCCTTCATTTTAAATTTATATTGTATGTCTTGTGTCATGTGTCTATTAAATTGCTGTATTATTTTTATTTGAAATGAATAAAACATTAAATTTCATCCCTGAATGAGTGACCGCTGGCCTGGAGATGAGTGTAGACCGCAGAGTCCTGGCCAGATGATGTTGAGCTTCTGTGCTGGGCCATCCTTTTGGCCAGTGGCTGTTTAGTTTCCCCAATATAAGGCTGATCACAGCCCTCCTGACACTGAGCAGCATACACTATATTACTGTTTATGCCGGGGGACTGGATATTTGGGATCAAACTTCACCGCTTGCTCTTCTCAAGGGTGGATGTCTCCTCTCGGTCTCCGCTTTGCTTTGTCTTGTCTGTGAAACTGTGAGAGCCTCTCCTAAAAAATCTTCAGAATCATAACTATGGACTTCAATTTGGTCAGTTGGTCCCTCAACACAACTGATAACATTTCTTCAAAGAGAAGACAGGCTGTAGGCGAGCCGATTTGCCCTGTTGGCATGCTCTCAGCTGGATATCTCATCGACTTGGAAGACTTGATGACGTGTCTATCTCTGCTGTCATCTGTGGATCTTAAGGACGCATATTTAATTGGATTTATGATAACTGGATCCTGCTTTTTGGATTTGGCTGGTTCCTGGTCTATCATCATAAAAAGAAGACGTCGGCAGCAAATCTGGACTTGGTCAGGCTGCCTGCCTTACATGATGGCTTGGTTCATGTCTCGAGAAACCAGACATTTGGCTGAATGGATTACATCTCAGGGATTTTCTCAGGCACGTTCCATTGGTATGGTCATTTTTAATTTGGACAACTTGGAAGCGAGTGGACCGACAGACTGAAGGTAGATGTCATTAAAGTTCTGCCTGTTCCCAAAACAATCGTGTTTATCTGACATTCGGCTCCCCGTCTTATCTCAACACGCCTGGAGAAGTTTTGTAAACATGACGCTCTCACCCTCCCAAACCTGCTACTGAGGAATTCCACGGACTTTTAAGAGGAGCCCAGCTGAATAAACATTCTGTCATCATTTCAGGACTCTGGATTCGCCTCTGGCCGTCCTCGGCAGCACCCCCCGCCCCCTCTGCGTAATGTCAGCGTCATTATATGCTTGTGTGTGAGATTTTTTTTTTCATTACCACATTTTTGACATTCAAAAGAGTTCAAAAATGTGTTAGGAATTTTTTTTATCTCCAAACCCTATGTGTCATTTTTCACCACTTTTTTTGTCTGTCCAACAGATCTCACTTGTAAATGAGTCTTCAAGGCTCAATGTGACTTATCTGTTTAAATAAAGGTTGAATGAAAATCTATGGGATGAACGAGTCTTTACCATAATGCATTTTTGGGTTTAAAAGCCACTGGGACATTATGTTTAGAAAATAAACGATCCATCGTTAGGTTGATCGTCGTCCTTAATCATGTGAGCAGCTAGTTTTGGCTGTCAGCAGCAAACTGGTTGATCCACTGTGAGAATGTGCTATTTATAAGACTGAGCTGAATACAGCACCTCAGACTGAAGAAGTCTTTTTGAGGAAAGACGAAACAATTCTACAAATTTTGTTGTTTTGCTGTTTTGTTTTTTGAATGTCCAGAGGACCAGAATTAACTTTTTGTAAAGCTGTTGTATTCATTCCCATCTGCTCACTACAGACATGTCTGGGCTGCTTGTAACATACTGTTTAATATTCCTGTATTATTTTACATTATTAGTGTTAAGGATTCAAGGTTATTTTTTTGTCATTGGAATTCTATACACAGGGTCCCAGTAACCATCCATCCATCCATCCATCTTCTTCCGCTTATCCAGGGTCGGGTCGCGGGGGTA
>JBBPBX010002659.1:68018-88657 GCA_038048925.1 Garcialebias charrua
TATATATATATATATAATGTATGTATGTATGTATTGGTGTGTGTGTGTGTGTTGGGGGCAATGCGCAAACTGTGTGGTATCCAAGCTCTCTCCACCCCCGCAGAGACGCATGGTTTGCGTCAAAGCAAAAACCGGCTTCTGGAAGAGTAGCGGGTAGCGGTGTGATACACCATATATTGACATCCAAACAAAAAACGCCCACAAACTTTGAACCAATCACACGCTCCGAGCCGCAACCTCCGCGTCTCGGAGTTCTGACTGGGGGCCATGTACAAGACAGCTGTCACCGGGGGATCGCAGCGGGAGTGCAGACGGAAGTTGCGCAACTTTTTTTCACTCAACGGGGGGTAAAAGACGTGCGACAAGAAGTATAAACCAGCCTTTAGACTGAGAAAAACGGAGGTGGTGGTGGTTTGAAGCGGGGGTGGGGATGGGGGAAATGCGCATTGCAAACAAATAAAAACAAATTAAACCGTAGTCCACATCCTCTCAGGCTGGCAAAAAATTATCCACATCGAGGCAAATTCAAGATGGCCGACTCATCTCACCCGAGAGGAGAGATAAGACCCACCCACCAGAACGTGATGATGTTGCTAACGTCACACTATGGTTCCTAAAACTTTTGAGCGTTCCACAGAAATTAACTCTTAAATATTGAGCCCTCTTCAATTAAAGTGGCATTAATCGCAACTGAGCTCAACACTTTAATAGTTCGGTCAACTCCTTAACGACAATTGACTGTTGTGACCTTATTAGTTATGAGCTTGGACAACTGTTTGGTATTACAGTGTAGAGATCCATGAGTCTTAACAGCCTCAGGGTAGAAGCTGTTCCTCAGTCTAGTAGTTCTACACTTAATGCTCTTTGGGGCAAAAAGTGTGTGCTGAGTGAGTGGGGTCAGCACAGTCGTTCAGCACCTTCCCGGGGATGTTGTCTGGGCCAGTTGCTTTGTGAGGATTAATCCTCCTGAAAGTATGCCATATACGTTTGTTAACATACAAGTTTTATAATATACAGTATGGTTTAACACATAAGTTTAGCATATATCTTCAAGTTCAAGTAGGTGTTATCATTCGCATCATATGTGGTGCATGAGGTGGAACAAAATTGTTTACACAAATGTAATATAAATTGTAAAAAGAAACAGTAATAAGGATCTAAGATATAAACAAGAAATACGCTAAACACTAATAGTGCAAAACAATACGCCAAACAGCAGCATAAATATGAGTGTGAGTAGATGAGTACGAATGAATACAGCATCACGAAATAATCAGCAGCATGGATAATCAGAAGCACACATCAACAATCCATGTGGCATCAGTGTGGGTTTTTTTTTTTCCACCGTGATAATCCTGGTTAGATATTCATGAGTCTAACAGCTTCAGGGTAGAAGCTGTTCCTCAGTCTAGTGGTTCTACACTTAATGCTTCTTAACTGCCTGAGGGGAGTGGGGCAAAAAGTGTGTGTGCTCCTTAATGGTGCAGGTGACCCTCTTCCTGCATCTGGAGGTGCAGATGTTTGTGATGGTGGGGAGGCTGACTCCAACAGTGGAGTACACAATTTCATTCCACTTCATATACCACATGTGATGCGAATGACAATAAAGAACCTTGAATCTTGAATGTGGGCAAATATTTCGCCACAAGCGTATTTTAAACAATCACACAAAAGTTCACAGTAACAAAGCTCTCCTCTGCAGTGACTGAGGTCAAAGTTTTATTCATTTTATTTATTTATATAGCACCCTCCAGCAACGCTTTGCATCGACCACAGTGCTTTACACGATAAAACAAATAAAAACAGGGCACAAATAGGGATGTACAAATCCATATTTTATTTACTTCTGATCCGATCCGATACCTAAATCTGGATATCGTCCGATACCGTTCCGATATTATCATCATTATTGATTTTATTTGAGGCTGTAATAATCTCCTCCCTATAGGCAATTACAAATATATGCACACATGTCCAAAAAGGCAACTGGAGGTAAGTTTTTTTGATGTTGGATAATTTTCAAGAATTAAATCCTGCTAACACAAAACATGTTTTTTTTTGTCCTAACTTTAAAGTGGATATTAAAGTGATTAAATGGCTTTAAACATCTGCTAAGTTCATGGCATAAACAAACATCGACATGTTTCAGATTTTAGTATTTTACATCGTTTTAATATACCGGTAGCTGTTTTGTTGTTTTTATATACAGTATATAATTTTCTTGTAATTTCAATTCATATGCTTTTTTATGATTGCCTACTGTTGTACTGATAAATATCTCCTGGAGGGTAAACCATATCTTGGCTGCAAGTATCAAGCTGTGAAAAACTTAGTTTTCTACAACTGATAGCGGTTGGGCAGCATGGTGGAGTTTGCATGTTCTCTGTGCATGTGTGGGTTTTCTCCGGGTACTCTGGTTCACTCCCACAGACCAAAAACATACATGTTGGACTGACTGATAACTCTAAATTGTCCCTAGGTGTGAGTGAGAGAGTGAATGGTCAGAGGCAATGAGGGTTCAGTGTCTTTCCCAGGGACACTTGAACATGTGACTACTGGTGGAATTGAACTCCTAACTCTCCCACTGGAGGACAGCTACTCTAATCACGTAGCTACAGCTGTCCTAAGGTTTACCCCAAGTGTACAAAACATACTTTTAACGCTGAAACATTAAACCCATGTGCTTGTATGGATTTTGTATTGTTGTATTATTATGTATGTACCATTGCATTTGGAAGAGTATAAGTATCACAGGGTCTTGTTCACAAATGAGGGGAAAATGGAGCGGGAGATTGATAGGTGATTAGTGCTGCATCTGCAGTGAAGCGGGTGCTGTACTGGTCCGTCGCGGTGAAGAGAGAGCTGAGTCAAAAGGCGAAGCTCTTAATTTACCGGTCGATCTACGTTCCTACGCTCATCTATGGTCATGAGCTTTGGGTTGTGTCCAAAAGAATGAGATCATCATGGATACAAGCGGCTGAAATGAGTTTTCTCTGCAGGGTGTCTGGGCTTTCCCTTGGAGACGGGGTGAGAAGCTCGGTCATCCGGGAGTTACTCAGTAGAGTCGCTCCTTCTCCACAAGATATATATATGTATATGTATGTCCCATAGTGCTGTCTGAGCTCAGCAGACCAGATGCTTTTATTGGTTCCAGGCACTTGTTTTAAGTTCTGATGTTACGAAAGTTGATAAAAATACAAATCATTTAATTGAGGGTTATGTTAACAGTATGTTCCTGGAGAAAACTGATTCTGTAGAAATAATGAATATTGTAAACATGTTTGCTGACAAAAAATCTAAGGACTGGCTGGATATGGACATGACATTTGTAAAAAATATAATGGGTTATGTAATTAAGCCTTTCACATATATATGTAACCTGTCCTTTTCATCTGGAGTATTTCCTGATCGCATGAAAGTGGCTAAGGTGATACCTCTTTTTAAAAGTGGTTCCAAATCTGAGTTTAATAATTACAGACCTATATCATTATTGCCACAATTTTCAAAAATCTTGGAGAAGCTGTTTGCAATCAGGATGGATCAATTTGTTGACAAATTTAATATTCTCACCAACAATCAATATGGATTTAGAACAGGAAATTCAACATCCATGGCTCTGATGGAGTTGATGGAATTAATTACTACAGCGGTGGATCAAAAGCAGTATTGTGTGGGTGTTTTTGTTGATTTAAAGAAAGTGTTTGATACAGTGGATCATATATACTCCTTGACAAGTTACATAGATATGGTATTAGAGGATTGGCATTGAAATGGGTTTGTAGTTATTTGAGTAAAAGGAAACAGTTTGTGCAGATGGATGAGGTGAAATCTGAGCTCAGCACTATAACATGTGGAGTTCCTCAGGGATCGATACTAGGACCAAAACTATTTATATTATATATAAATGATTTGGTACAGGTATCAGGACTCCTCAAGTGCATTCTTTTTGCTGATGACACCACTTTTTTTGGTTGTGGTAACAATATTCAACAAACTTTAAAATTAATGATGACAGAACTTGCAAAAATTCAGAATTGGTTTAAAATTAATAAATTAACGTTAAATTTGGATAAAACTAGTTATATGATCTTTAGTAATAAAAATAAATCAATTGATGTTCCATTTTTAATTGATGGATCTGAGATTCAGAGAGTTTCTGAAGCGAAGTTCTTGGGCATCATTATTGATGAAAAATTGTCTTGGAAACATCATGTAAGTTCAGTTAAAGCAAAATTATCGAGGTCTATTGCGATATTTTACAGAGTTAGGGATTTACTAAATGATAAAGCACTTTATTTGTTGTATAATACATTATTTGTGCCACACTTAATTTATGGTATTAGCGTTTGGGGTACGGCGTGTAAATCAATTACAATGCCAATTTTTATATTGCAGAAAAGAGCTATTAGAATTATCACCAGAAAGAATTCTCATCATCCTTCAAGCATTTTGTTTTATCAAACAAAACTGTTGAAATTTTATGATTTAATTGATTATAATATTTTGATAATTTTGTATAAAGCTCAAACTAATGCACTTCCTTCTAATATTCAGAAATATTTTGTCAGAAGAACGAGTAATTATAATCTTAAGGGGACAGATATATTTGTGAAGCCACCTTTTAGGACTAGTTTGAGGGGAAGATCTACCATAATTCAAGGAATAGGGTTATGGAATAAATTGGAGTCTGATATTAAAGTGGTCAGATCAATGGTTACATTCAAAAGAATGATTAAGTTTAAACGGTTAAAAACATATATTTAAATGAGTTGAAATTTGGAAGTTTGTGTATGACACCGAGGGTAGTAATTATTATTTAAGTTGTTCACTATTTTGGAAATTATATGAGTTGGTTGTATCATGTGTTTATTTTTAAAGGTTAAAATTAAGTTGATTATTTATTTTGTAATCCAAGTAGTTGTGTATATGAATTGTTTATTGGAGAAAAAGGGGGCAGAAAAAATAAGATTTTTTTCTTCTTCTGCCGCCTTTCATTTTATAGATATTTTTTTCTCTCTTTTTGTATTGTAGTGTTTTCTTGTTTTAATCATAAAATGAATGAATAAATAAATCAAATCAAATCAAATCAAACTTTCTCTGTTGCAGGTCCAAAACTGTGGAATGAGTTACCACTGCATGTCAGGCAGGCTCCCTCTCACTGTTTTTAAATCTTGTTTGAAAACTCACCTTTGTTCCCTGGCTTTTGACACTGTGCGAGCTGATTTCAACTCGTCTATGATAGCCCTTTAGTTTTATCTGTACCTCTGGGTGATCTCTATGTATTTTTTGCTGAGTCCTTTGCTTAGCTTTTTTTTTCTTTCTGTATATCACTTTTTGGCCTTGTTGCTATTTTTAAGGGTTTTATAAATAAAGAATATGGCATGGTATATGCTTTGTTTTATGTTATACTGTTTTTACTTATGTTCTGGGAAGCAAACCCAAATTTCATAGTACTCTGGTATAATGACAATAAAGGTATATTCTATTCTGTTCTACCAACGGAGCCACCTTGGCAAGGCATATTGTTTTTACGCTATTAGTGGCTAGTGTATATTTAGTTGATGTTTTTCTTAGTTCATAGCCTTAGTTCATAATATCTTAGATCTTTATTTTTTTTTTATTTTTTTCCATTTATAGATGGCCTCCCTTCACACTTATAGCCATCCTCTCACTCCAATATGTATTTTATTTTTTTTTTTTATTTTTTTTTTTAGAGAGAAAGAAAGAAAAGAGAAAGTAAGACAACAAAACAACAATTATCCACAAAAAGAGCACAAGGCAAACACACCCAACCTCCGTCCACAATCCTGCAAAGCACATGACAGAACACAGCAACGAAACATACATGCATAAAGACTGATAATATTCATGACCTTGCAGTAGATTTCTATAAATACACATACCCATACCTACAAATATATATACAGTATACATACATATACATTTATATTCATTCATATACCCATCTACATATCTGCATATATCTACATATACATCCCTGCATCCATTTGTGTGTGGTTGTGAGCATGCATAAGTGAATAAGGTTCCTCCAATAGAACATTTAGTAGCGACTGTGAAGCATCAGAGATCCGTCCCCCCAAAGCCCGAGACAGACGAAGGGGCGATCAAAGCCCAAGACCCCAGGAAGGACCCAGAGCCCAGAGTCTGTGCTGAAAAAAAATTAAATATATCTGGTAAGTAATATTAACAAATACTATATTTAACAATATTAATCAATATTAGCAACCGATACAGTTCTTACCTTGATCATATATGGCTAATAAAGCCAAGGAATTAGCCTGGCCCTCGCCTACCTGCACAGCTCCGCTCAATTCTCATTTCCCTTCACTGCACAGTCTGGGATTCCTCCCATAGACAACGATTTCTCCGGCCGATTTTTGACCGGACCAATCAGAGAACAGAAGGGACGGAGTTTTCAAAGTCAAAGTCAAAGTCAACTTTATTGTCAGATCTGCAATATGTACAGTGCAGGACATACACAGGACCGAAATTGCGTTTCTCTCAGTCCCTCGGTGCAACAGTAAACATCTAAACATTGAAACACTGAAACATATAATAATAGACATAAGCATAAAAATAGTAAAACTAACACTGTCCTGTGTGTTTTTTTTTTTTTTTTTTTTTTGCATAGTGGTATAAAAAAAGAGTATAAAAAGTATAACTAAAATAAACTAAAGGTTTCTAGCATTGACATTTGCAAAGTGGCAAAGCAGCGAATGAGTCAATGTACACAGTATATGTATGAGGTAGTAGTTGATGTTGTTGTAGAGGCAAAAAGTGGCATATGCAGTAAGGCACATTGGGCATCCCTAAATAAGACCGTTCAGAGCACACTGTATATGTACCAGCAGTGGTGTAGATATTAAAGTAGTGTAAATAAATGTAAACAGTAGTAATTACATGTAAGCAGTAGTAATAAAAGTAAACAGTATTAATAAATGTAAACAGAGAATGTAAACAGTATTAGGGTATTAGTATTAGTAGTTTTGGACCCTAAGCCACGCCCCCACCTGTCCCAGCGCGCAGAGCCCTATAAAAGGGCTCTGCCAGCGCGCAGTCCAGCGAGCACCGGCATGTTCTCATTCAAAGCGATGCAAAGCGATGCAGAACTGTTTTATATGTGACACAAATTTATTAATTTCCCCTTCTTAATCCCTTATCTGGAGTTTTCTTTTGCTTTTTGGGCCAAAAGTCAAGTGATCGCTCGCGCTGTCCTCCTTCTCTCCCTCCGCTGAAATGAACAAGGAAATGGCTGTCACGAGAATTAAACTCGGGTTTTACGTTGCTGACCGAGTCCCATCAGATGTTCTGGTCTTCTGGTGAGCTGGACCAGCGATCCATGGTTTTATTGTATTTTATTAAAACGTTTTATTATCAAGACCCCTTATGATGAATAATATAAATGGAAACAATGTTCCCTCGCCCGGACGCGGGTCACCGGGGCCCCACTCTGGAGCCAGGCCCGGAGGAGGGGCACGTTGGCGAGCGCCTGGTGGCCGGGCTTTCACCCATGGAGCTCGGCCGGGCACAGCCCGAAGAGGAGACGTGGGTCCCCCTTCCCATGGGCTCACCACCTGTGGGAGGGGCCAAAGGGGTCGGGTGCATTGTGGAATGGGTGGTGGCCGAGGGCGGGGACCCTGGCGGTCTGATCCTCGGCTACAGAAGCTGGCCATTGGGACATGGAATGTCACCTCTCTGGTGGGGAAGGAGCCTGAGCTAGTGTGTGAGGTTGAGAGGTTCCGGCTAGAAATAGTCGGACTCACCTCAACGCATGGCTCTGGCTCTGGAACCAGTTTCCTTGAGAGGGGTTGGACACTCTTCCACTCTGGAGTTGCCCCTGGTGAGAGGCGCCGAGCAGGAGTGGGCATACTTGTTGCCCCCCATCTTGGTGCCTGTACGTTGGGGTTCACCCCGGTGAACGAGAGGGTAGCCTCCCTTCGCCTACGTGTGGGGGGACGGGCTCTGACTGTTGTTTGTGCCTATGCGCCAAACGGCAGCGCAGATTACCCACCCTTTTTGGAGTCCTTGGAGGGGGTATTGGAGGGTGCGCCTCCTGGGGACTCCCTTGTTCTGCTGGGGGACTTCAACGCTCACGTGGGCAATGACAGTGAGACCTGGAGGGGTGTGGTTGGGAGGAACGGCCCCCCTGATCTGAACCCGAGTGGTGTTCTGTTGTTGGACTTCTGTGCTCGTCATGGATTGTCCATAACGAACACCATGTTCAGGCATAAGGGTGTCCATATGTGCTCTTGGCACCAGGACACCCTAGGTCGTAGTTCAATGATCGACTTTGTTGTCGTCTCATCTGATCTGCGGCCGCATGTCCTGGACACTCGGGTGAAGAGAGGGGCGGAGCTGTCAACTGACCACTACCTGGTGGTGAGTTGGCTCCGATGGTGGGGGAGGATGCCGGTCAGACCTGGCAGACCCAAACGTATTGTGAGGGTCTGCTGGGAACGTCTGGCAGAGTCTCCCGTAAGACGGAGCTTTAACTCCCACCTCCGGGAGAGCTTTGAACACGTTCCGAGGGAGGCGGGGGACATTGAGCCCGAGTGGGCCATGTTTCGCGCCTCTATTGTCGAGGCAGCTTATCGGAGTTGTGGCCGCAAGGTTGTTGGTGCCTGTCGTGGTGGCAACCCTCGAACCCGGTGGTGGACACCGGCGGTGAGGGATGCTGTCAAGCTGAAGAAGGAGTCCTATTGGGCCTTTTTGGCCTGTGGGACCCCGGAAGCAGCAGATAGGTACCGGCAGTCCAAGCGGCATGCGGCTCGGGTGGTTGCTGAGGCAAAAACTCGGGCGTGGGAGGAGTTCGGAGAGGCCATGGAGAATGACTTCCGTACGGCTTCGAGGCGATTCTGGTCCACCATCCGGCGTCTCAGGGGGGGAAAGCGGTACGCGACCAACACCATTTATGGTGGGGATGGCGTGCTGTTGACCTCAACTCGGGATGTTGTGAGTCGGTGGGCGGAATACTTCGAAGACCTCCTCAATCCTACTGGCACGTCTTCCACTGAGGAAGCGGAGCCTGGGGACTTTGGGTCGGGCTCTCCAATCTCTGGTGCTGAGGTCGCCGAGGTGGTTAAAAAGCTCCGCGGTGGCAAGGCTCCGGGGGTGGATGAGATTCGTCCTGAGTTCCTTAGGGCTCTGGATGTTGTGGGGTTGTGTTGGCTTACGCGACTCTGCAATATCGCGTGGACATCGGGGGCAGTTCCCTTGGATTGGCAGACTGGGGTGGTGGTTCCCCTATTCAAAAAGGGGGACCGTAGGGTGTGTTCCAACTATAGAGGGATCACACTCTTAAGCCTCCCTGGTAAGGTCTATTCAGGGGTTCTGGAGAGGAGGGTCCGTCGGATAGTCGAACCTCGGATTCAGGAGGAGCAGTGTGGTTTTCGTCCTGGTCGTGGAACACTAGACCAGCTCTACACCCTCAACAGGGTCCTGGAGGGTGCGTGGGAGTTTGCCCAACCAGTTTACATGTGCTTTGTAGACTTGGAAAAGGCATTCGACCGCGTCCCTCGGGGGGTTCTGTGGCGGGTACTCCGGGAGTATGGGGTACCAGGCCCTTTGATATGGGCTGTTAGGTCCCTGTACGACCGGTGTCAGAGCTTGGTCCGCATCGCTGGCAGTAAGTCAGGCTCGTTTCCGGTGAGAGTTGGACTCCGCCAAGGTTGCCCTTTGTCACCGATTCTGTTTATAACTTTTATGGACAGAATTTCTAGGCGCAGCCAAGGTGTTGAGAGGATCCGTTTTGGTGGCCTTAGAATCGCTTCTCTGTTTTTTGCAGATGATGTGGTCCTATTGGCTTCATCAGCTCGTGATCTACAGCTTTCGCTGGAGCGGTTTGCAGCTGAGTGTGATGCGGCCGGGATGAGGATCAGTTCCTCCAAATCCGAGGCCATGGTCTTGAGCCGGAAAAGGGTAGCGTGCCCTCTCCGGGTCGGGGAGGAGGTCCTTCCCCAAGTGGAGGAGTTTAAGTATCTCGGGATCTTGTTCACGAATGAGGGAAAACTGGAGCGTGAGATCGATAGGCGGATAGGTGCAGCGTCCGCAGTGAAGCGGGCGCTGTACCGGTCTGTCGTGGTGAAGAGAGAGCTGAGTCAAAAGGCAAAGCTCTCAATTTACCGATCGATCTACGTTCCCACCCTCATCTATGGTCATGAGCTTTGGGTTATGACCGAAAGAACAAGATCTCGGATACAAGCGGCTGAAATGAGTTTTCTCCGCAGGGTGGCTGGACTCTCCCTTAGAGATAGGGTGAGAAGCTCAGTCATCCGGGAGGGACTCGGAGTAGAGCCGCTGCTTCTCCACATCGAGAGGAGCCAGTTGAGGTGGCTCGGGCATCTGGTTAGGATGCCTCCTGGACGCCTCCCTGGTGAGGTGTTCCGGGCATGTCCCACCGGGAGGAGACCCAGAGGAAGACCCAGGATACGCTGGAGGGACTATGTTTCTCGGCTGGCCTGGGAACGCCTTGGGATTCCCCCAGAGGAGCTGCTCCAAGTGGCTGGGGAGAGGGAAGTCTGGGCCTCCCTACTTAGGCTGCTACCCCCGCAACCCGACCCCGGATAAGCGGAAGAAGATGGATGGATGGATGGATGGATGGACGTTTTATTAACATATAAACACAGAATTTCCAGCGCGACAGCCGGTAGCAAGAGAAAAGCTGCAGCAGCAGGAGGCGGAGCAGTTGTCAAGTTCACCAGAGCACAGGGGTGGCTCTGAGGGGAGGGAGCAGAATGCTTTCCCTGTTCAAAATATCCAATGGTTTTGTTCCTCAGCAGAGCCCACGCCTCCAGCAAGAATCGTTTCTCTATGGAAAAAGTCCAGACCCTTGTCTGAAGCGAAGTGAAGGACATGGTGTGGTTTTAACCAGGCTACCAAGGAATAGCTTCTGGATCTCTAAACAGCTGACCGTTTATATAGAGTTTATCCACGGAGATGTTAGCTCTTATTCCTTCGCTTATATTTTTCTTTCTTATCGGGAATAGAACTTTCCTTCTGCTCAGGATTTCTGCAGGATATTGATCGCTTAGCACTTTGAGATTTTCGTTAATGAAAAGTGCGTTATAAATTGAATTCATTATTATTATTATTATTATTATCGTTAATGCTAAAATTTGTCCCACGTAGTTCCCTACCTCGGCTTTTAACCTGTTCCTTTTGTTTATACTGTTCGAATTTAGCTATTATCGGGCGCGGTCTACTGTTCCCAGGCCGTTTAGCACTGAGGCGGTGAACTCGATGAAAAGTAATGGCATTAATGGTTTCACTCGGCAACTTTAGCTGTTTTTGAAAGAAGTCCCGAACCAAGGCCTCCGGATTCTCCTCCGCCCCCTCTGGAATCCCAGAGAAAATAACATTATCCCGCATACTTCTGGCTTGGATATCTAATACAGACTCTTTAAATTTTTTATTATCGCCGGAAAGTTGCAACATCTGATCTTTAAGCTGTCCAACTGTTACCTTTAGCTCAATGTTTTCATTAGCTAGAGATGCTACCTGTTCCTGGGTGAACTCCAGTGATTGTCTCAAGCCCATTACTTCCTTTTGCAGCTCCTCTACTAACGCTAGCCGGGCGTCCAAGCTAGACAACTTTTTATCAATTGACTCCAGAATCACCATGAAGCCCGAATTATCCACCGAAGGTTCCGAAATGCTATCTGAGCTTCCCTGTCGGTACCGTTTCGCATTCGGCTTCGACTCGCTACCGCTACCGCTCGTGTTAGCCGAATCGTTACCCGCACCGGATGTTACATTAGGGTCGCTCATGACAAACCTTTCAAAATAATCGTCGATAAACAACTCAAGGCTCTCCAACGTTTCCACATCCAATTTGTGGAAATAATGGGGGGAGAAAAGATCGTTTATCAAATTTTTAATACCTTTTTAAATGATCTTACATTTAATTATATAGTTTATTTAAATAAATATGGACTTACCAAAGCTTTATCATAATACTTACGCACAAGTTTAGAGTTTTTCAGCAGCAGCTCATTTCCCACGTCCACTTATCTTATTACTTTTTTATTTTACATTTTATTGTTGGATGTAACTGTGGGAGTGGTGACGCAGAGGTTAAGAAGGTGAGCTTGTGATCTGAAGATTGTCGGTTCAAGCCCCGGTACCGACAACATCAAAAATGTGGGTAGGATAAGTGAAGCAGTCACACCTGTCGCCACCCTCATCTGCCCCACTCTGGGCCCTTGAGCAAGGCCCTTAACCCACACCATCTGCTCCCCCGGGAACCCTAGATATCAGCTCTCTGCTCCACACAGAGGGCTGTGGTAGCTCAGTGGTTGTGTCAGGAAGGACATCCGGCGTAAAAACAATTGCCAAGTCTTCGTGCGACTAGTTCGCTGTGTTGACCCCTGACGAAGGGAGAAGCTGAAAGAAGAAAATTGTTGGATGTAACTGGGACCCTGTACAGTATATAATTTTGCTTTACCACATGTAGTGCGAACGTCGAACGACAATAAAGAATAGCCTATCTGAATCTGTATCATACCTGTCCATTTCTTTTCACCTGTGCACATTAGAAGAATCTTTAGCGCAGTCTAGTGGACAAAACAAAATACTGCACTGCACACACTGCAGGTTTTTTTTTTCAATTCAACCTTTATTTAGACTGGTTCCATTGAGCCATGGGGACTCATTTACAAAAGAGACCTGAATTTTTTTAACAAAGAGTGATGACAACAGTGGACTACAAAGACAACAATAGACTATCATAAAAGATGCGTACAAATTAATTTTATTTTAACAAGTTAAAATAAAATGTAAACCAAAAAGACAATCAAAAGGAAAAGTAGCAGCCAAAAAACAGACAAACGTTGGAAAAAAGTACTTGTACATATATATCCATCCATCCATCCATCCATTGTCTTCCGCTTATCCGAGGTTGGGTGGCGGGGGTAGCAGCCTAAGTAAGGAGGCCCAGACTTCCCTCTCCCCAGCCACTTGGAGCAGCTCCTCCGGGGGAATCTGTTGTGTTCAGAAATCACAGTGTTTAGTGTGTTTGTTGGGCCTGTAATGTTGTGCACTGTTTGTTACGACATGTTACTGTGCCTTTAAGAGATGCTTTACGGCATGGGGTAAATGTGAGGGGAGTTTTGAGTTCAGTAAAGTTTGGTGTAACGAAGCGACACGGTGTGGTTATTGAGTTTCGGCGGACGTTACATTTTGGCAGACGAGGATGTCCGAACTCGCGTTACCACCACCGCCACCTTTCCTGCCTGTCCCCGGCGACCCGGCTGTCCCGTGGGACAGATGGCTGACGGCGTTTGAGGACTACTTGCTGGCTTTGGGACACACGGACCTGGCGGAAGCGAGGAAGTGCGCGCTCCTCCACCATTGTCTGGGCCAGGAGGGTCAAAGAATTTTCGCCACGCTCACGTTAGCGGACAATAAATATGCCACGGCTACAGCTGCACTGAGGACTCATTTCAGCTCCGGGCGGAGCCGGCGGATGCACCGCTTCGAGTTTCGTCAGAGGACGCAACGGCCGGGTGAGTCTGTCGCCCATTACGTCTCAGCTCTACGAGAGCTGGCTAGACTCTGTGACTTTGGGGCGCTAGAAGATGGACTCATAGTTGATCAGCTGATAGAAAAAACATCGTGTAACCAACTGAGGGAGAGACTTTTACTAGAACCAGACTCCTTGACGCTGGCGGGCGCTCTGGTTATTGGAAAGCAGCTAGAAACAGCACTAACAGAGGCGCGAAAATTCTGCCGCGCAGCACACGAACCGGTGACGTCATCAACACCGGCCGTTCATCACACAGAGGCTGTGGAGGGGGCTGACGGGCTGAGTGGCAGCTTGGATGTTCAGAGAGTGGACAGGGGGCCCAGTAGGAGGGGGGCCAGGAGCTGTGGTAACTGTGGCTCCACTAACCATGCAACTAGAGACCAGTCATGTCCTGCCCATGGAAAACTTTGTCTTAAATGCAATAAACTGAATCATTTTGCACGCTGCTGCCGCTCCTCTTCAGCTCGCCAGGATAATACTGTGGTTCCCATTAACACTGTACAGACTCTGCAGCCATCGTTCAAGCTCTGCACATGTCGCGTGGGCGCAGCTCACGTCCCGCTCCTCGTGGACACAGGGGCCAAAGTGTCAATTTTAAATAAAAGCACATATGACCGTTTTTTCAGCCGTACACCCCTGGAAGCAGCCACTACACCCCTGTTGGGCTACGGTCACTCTCCCATCGACACTCTGGGTGTGGTCCGCCTCCCTGTCCAGTATGGTCAGCAAATTACGCCTGACGCCAAGTTCTGCATCACCCGGAAGGGAGCTAACATTATGGGTCTAGACTTGTTCCTCGCCCTGGGCTTTGCTGTGAGGGATGCTAAGGGCCAGCATGTCCTGCAAGTCGCCACCTCCTGGCCCGACCGCTATCCACAACTGTTCAGCAGACTGGACCGCATGACATGTTTTGTCCATCAGCCTACGGTGGACCGGTCGGTCCGTCCTGTTATCCAGCCTCTTCGGCGCATTCCCCTGGCTCTCCGTGATGCTGTAGAGGCCGAGCTGCGTCGCCTGGTGGAGGAGGACGTCATAGAGCCTGTCAATGCCTCACCGTGGGTATCAAACCTGGTGATAGCCAAGAAGAAGTGGGGGTGGACTGCGACTCTGTGTGGACCTCACTGATGTGAACAAAGCCATCATACCTGACAAGTATCCTCTACCCACAGCTGAGGAACTCACCAGCCATTTTCACGGCTCCACAGTCTTCAGCAAGATGGACCTACGGCACGGCTACCTGCAGGTTCCTCTAGCACCAGAAAGTATGGACCTCACAGCCTTCGTCACGCATGTGGGAGTTTTCAGATTTAAACGCATGGCGTTTGGTCTCTCATCGGCCCCGAGTTGTTTCCAAAAGATAATGACACTAATATTGGCTGGTATCCAAGGCGTCTCCATCTACCTGGACGACGTGGTGGTGCATGCACCATCTACTGCACTGCATGATGCTCGCCTAGAGCAGGTCTTTCAGCGTTTCCAACAACATGGGGTCACGTTTGGGGCTGACGATGTTGAGTTTCTGGGTTTCAGGCTCTCGAAAGACGGCATCGCCCCAATTCTGTCTCACACTGAAGCCATCCTGTCCCTGCCGGACCCAGAATCACCATCCCAGCTGTCTTCCTTCCTGGGAATGGTGGCCTACTACCTCAGATTCATGCCACACTACTCGGACTCGACGGCCCCTCTGCGCCGGTTGCTCCGGAAGGACATCACCTAGGACTGGACACCAGCATGCCATGACGCTATGCAGATCATCAAACAATAGCTCACGTCCCCACCCACGCTAACTCATTTCAGCTTGACCGTTCCCACCTTGGTCACCTGTGACGCTTCTGGGGTGGCACTAGGTGCTGTACTCTCCCAGATTCATGACGGGGTGGAACGCCCTGTCTCTTTTGCCTTGCGTACGCTTACTCCAGCAGAGCAGAAATATTCTGTGGGGGAGCGGGAGGCCCTAGCCTGCCTGTGGGCATGTGAACGCTGGCATGTCTATCTCTATGGCAGACTGTTCACCATCCGCACAGACCACCAGGCGCTAACAGCACTGTTGGCGACCCAAGGCTCTGGGCACAGGCCCATGAGACTCCTGAGGTGGGCTGACAGGCTAAATCAGTACAATTTCAGCCTGGAGTTTATGCCTGGGCGGGCCAACACGGTGGCCGATCTCCTGTCAAGAGCTGTGTCAGTGACGAAGGAGACGGGCGGAGCAACACCAGACACAGAGAACGATGAAGATTGGGTTCAAGTCCTGCATGGACCCCTCAGTTCAACAGTTACCCTGACAGAGCTGCAGCAGGCCTCAGCTGCAGATGAGGCACTCACAGTGCTCCGTACCTATGTGCAGGATGGCTGGCCTGCCCAAGTGGATGACAGGGTGCTTCCCTACTACCGTTTCCGCAACGAACTCTCCTGCTGGGGGGCGGTGTGCCTTGCTCGTGGTCACCGGGCAGTCATTCCAGAAACCCTCAGGGCCAGGGTACTGCATATGGCGCACGAGGGGCACCTGGGGGTGGTCAAGGTGAAGCAGCGCTGCCGTGATACAGTGTGGTGGCCCGGTATAGACTCTGATGTTGAGGAGCTGGTGCGTAACTGCGCCTGCTGCCTTTTGAGTGGGAAAACTGGCCAGCCTGCCACAGCCCCTCTCACCCCGACCCCTTGGCCACCTTCACCTTGGGAACATATTCAGGTCGACATCTGTGGGGAACTTCATGGGGCACCTGCTCACGCCCGCTACCTGCTGGTTGTTCATGACCTTCACTTGAAGTGGCCTGAGGTTTGCCAACTGAGCTCCATCACTGCACACACCGTCATAGACTGCCTGGACAACCTGTTTGGACGCTGAGGCCTTCCCAGTGTTGTTACAACGGATAATGGGGCCCAGTTCACCTCAGCAGAGTTCACAGAGTTCCTCACACTACGCTCCATCAGGCACATCAGGACAGCAGTTTATCACCCAGAGAGCAATGGTGGTGTGGAACGACTCAATGAAACTCTCAAAAATGGACTCAGAGCCTGTCTGGAGGAGGGGAGAACCTTCAGCGACGCTCTCAACCAAACCCTCTTGACCATCCGGGCATCCAAACATTCCACCACAGGAGTTTCACCGGCGATGTTAATGATCGGGCGCGAACTGAAGCAACCCCTGGACTGTCTGAGAGCTGAGCCAGCTCCTGCATGTGGGAGCCCAGAGCTCCAGAAAGCCAGAGATCAGGTGAAGGGTTCGCAGGCCCGGATGAAAGAGAGGTTTGATGCCACGCACTGAGTGCAGACCCCCTCACTGGCTGCAGGGGATTGGGTCAGGATCAAACGGCTTCATCGGAGAAATAAGCTGAAATCGTTCTGGTCAGAGCCACTGCGGGTGGTTAAGCAATTGGGGCCGGCCACATACAGACTGGAAAATGGGAGTCGTTGGCACGCAAATCGTCTGCACAGGGTCATCGCCCCACCAGCACCTGCTTTACCGCTGGCCCCAGCAACGGCACTGGGTTGGCAGCCTGGGCAAATGACTATTCGGGTGGGGGATACTCCACCAGCTTTGCCCGACTCCACTCAGCAGCCAGCACGGCCCCAGAGACTGAGGGTCCCGCCTGTCTGGCTTGGGGACTATGTGACAGCATGATTGTGTTACTGAAGATTTGATAATCTGTGTTTTATTGAATCCAGTTTAATCTGTTATTCTTTGCAAAGTGTTATGTTTTCAAGGGGGAGAAGGGGGGAAAACGTTGTGTTCAGAAATCACAGTGTTTAGTGTGTTTGTTGGGCCTGTAATGTTGTGCACTGTTTGTTACGACATGTTACTGTGCCTTTAAGAGATGCTTTACGGCATGGGGTAAATGTGAGGGTGAGGGGAGTTTTGAGCTCAGTAAAGTTTGGTGTAACGAAGCGACACGGTGTGGTTATTGAGTTTCTGCGGACGTTACAGAATCCCAAGGCGTTCCCAGGCCAGCCGAGAAACATAGTCCCTCCAGCGTGTCCTGGGTCTTCCTCTGGGTCTCCTCCCGGTGGGACATGCCCGGAACACCTCACCAGGAGGCATCCTAACCAGATGCCCGAGCCACCTCAACTGGCTCCTCTCGATGTGGAGAAGCAGCGGCTCTACTCCGAGTCCCTCCCGGATGACTGAGCTTCTCACCCTATCTCTAAGGGAGAGTCCAGACACCCTGCGGAGAAAACTCATTTCAGCCGCTTGTATCCGAGATCTCGTTCTTTCGGTCACAACCCAAAGCTCATGACCATAGATGAGGGTGGGAACGTAGATCGATCGGTAAATTGAGAGCTTTGCCTTTTGACTCAGCTCTCTCTTCACCACGACAGACCGGTACAGCACCCGCTTCACTGCGGATGCTGCACCTATCCGCCTATCGATCTCACGCTCCAGTTTTCCCTCATTCGTGAACAAGACCCCGAGATACTTAAACTCCTCCACTTGGGGCAGGACCTCCTCCCCGACCCGGAGAGGGCATGCTACCCTTTTCCGGCTCAAGACCATGGCCTCGGATTTGGAGGAACTGATCCTCATCCCGGCCGCATCACACTCGGCTGCAAACCGCTCCAGCGAAAGCTGTAGATCACGATCTGATGAAGCCAATAGGACCACATCATCTGCAAAAAACAGAGAAGCGATTCTAAGGCCACCAAAACGGATCCTCTCAACACCTTGGCTGCGCCTAGAAATTCTGTCCATAAAAGTTATGAACAGAATCGGTGACAAAGGGCAACCTTGGCGGAGTCCAACTCTCACTGGAAACGAGCCTGACTTACTGCCGGCAATGCGGACCAAGCTCTGACACCGGTCGTACAGGGACCTAACAGCCCATATCAATGGGCCTGGTACCCCATACTCCCGGAGTACCCCCCACAGAACCCCCCGAGGGACGCGGTCGAATGCCTTCTCCAAGTCCACAAAGCACATGTAAACTGGTTGGGCAAACTCCCACGCACCCTCCAGGACCCTGTTGAGGGTGTAGAGCTGGTCCAGTGTTCCACGACCAGGACGAAAACCACACTGCTCCTCCTGAATCCGAGGTTCGACTATCCGACGGACCCTCCTCTCCAGAACCCCTGAATAGACCTTACCAGGGAGGCTTAAGAGTGTGATCCCCCTATAGTTGGAACACACCCTACGGTCCCCCTTTTTGAATAGGGGAACCACCACCCCAGTCTGCCAATCCAAGGGAACTGCCCCCGATGTCCACGCGATATTGCAGAGTCGCGTAAGCCAACACAACCCCACAACATCCAGAGCCCTAAGGAACTCAGGACGAATCTCATCCACCCCCGGAGCCTTGCCACCGCGGAGCTTTTTAACCACCTTGGCGACCTCAGCACCAGAGATTGGAGAACCCGACCCAAAGTCCCCAGGCTCCGCTTCCTCAGTGGAAGACGTGCCAGTAGGATTGAGGGTCCGTGTACATTCAGGCAGTTCGTTTTTTCATTTGAAACAAAAAATGAAATAACAAAAAAACCACTTGTTTTTTCGTTTTTCGTTTATTGAACCAAAACAAAAAAACGGATTACAAACCGTTATCCGATTTCCGATTTTGTGCACAAAACGAAAATGGAAAAAACGGATAACGACGGGTCAGTTTCGATTTTGTAATTTCTTTTATTGACAGCGGATATGACCCGGAAGTCCTCTCTGCCCCGCAAATGTGACGTGTCGAAGCATTTGTGTGCACATTTAAGAGTGTAGAATTCATTTGAGCATATTTACACAGAACAAACTTTGTATTGTTTAAAAAAACTCTTAACAGAGAAAAATCTGGGAGATCGATATCGCGGCCCAGTTACATCAGTGTAATTATGATGAAGATATTATTGTGCTTTTATTGTGAAAAGACAACGGAGGGAGGAGGGGGGCGGCAGTAGCTTCCGGTCTAGCCCCGGTGAAAATGGTGCTGTCTGAATGTTTACAAGAGCTGCCCAAGACAAGTATCAGCGATGTTCATCGTATCGTTGATGTCTGGTCCTCTGCTCCGACAAGCAAACTAACAAGGGATTTAAATTGTATATCTCAAGTTTCCTGCACAACTACGAGGGTAAGTAACGTTAGTTTGATCGCGTTGTGTTGTTGCTACCTGTTAGCGGCTAACGTTAGCCTATTAGCAACGCGATCTTTTTTTTTGTGTACTCACGTAGAAACAGATTTTCCACACTTAAACAAAACGGCTCATATTTTGTGATCATTCTACTAACATGTTGCTCTTCTCAGTTTCATGCAAAAATCAGGAGACACCTAGTAGTTGTCAGTGTTCTGTGTCAGGTCCATGAAGAAAGCTGAAAAGCCTCCGTTTAAGTGTAGGGTGAAGCTAGGATTGTTCAGATGACAGTTTTAAGATTGTTGGTTCAGTAACCCCACGTTCCTGTTGTTAATGGGGATTTAGCTAAGATGGTAATTAAATATTAAATAAAAATAGGATGGAATTGGCTACACTTTAAGAAGATGTAAACAGTTGAGTTTGGCCTTGCTTGTCCCCATTGGGTTATTTGCTGCATGCATTGTTTTTCTTTTATGGTTGTTGTTACTTTTAACCCAGTGTTAATTTGGTAATTCATGCATATTAGTTTTACTTTAATCTAAATAACACACTCACAGCCCTTCTTCTTCTTCTGAATTTATTGTAGTTTTACTTTAATCTAAAGAACACACTCACAGCCCTTCTTCTTCTTCTGAAGGCTAGAAGTTACTCTCTGATTTAAGGGGGGTGAACATTTGTGCTCAAAACAGTTTTCAGTTTATTAAAAAATAGACTGTGTGCACCCTCATGTTATGTTTAACTTGTCTTCTAGTTTCCTGGAGGAATACGTCGGAGGACTGGGCAGCAGAGCAGAGGAGTGGAGCGAGGATGTCAGTGTGAGTCAATCTAGTACATTCAGCTACATGTTTACATTCTTGGTCTAATTATTTTGACCTTGTGTGTTTTTATGCAGCTCTCAGAAACTAAAGTCTTCACTCCCAGACTGCTCCTCCTGTTAGCACCCTAGGAAGCAACACCTCCATTGGCCGACTGCCAGGTTTGGGAGCACCTGTACCTCCACCATCCTCCTCCAGCGGGGACATGAAGGTTTCTGAATTTAACACCACCTCTCTGTCGTC
>JBBPBX010002660.1:10790-38935 GCA_038048925.1 Garcialebias charrua
GCTTTGCTTTTTGGCGTTTGTGGAGCACTGGCCTATCGCAAAAGAGGGAGACTTCAGCAGGACTTAATGCCTGGAGCACCCGACGTCTGGTCTGCGCGGTGACCTCGAGAAATCAGCTGTTTGCGAGCTTATCCAGAGGGTGAACAGATCACCCTCGGATTGGGACTCTGGACGCTGTGGTCAACATCTGAGGTCAGAGCTTGGATCAGTGGAAAAAGTCCCGAATTGGATCACTTGGAACAGAGTCGCCCTTACAGACTGAAGGCTACAGAAATTACAATGTGAGCCTGAAGTGAAAATATTTGTCAATTCTTATCTGACTCCCTTGGAAACAGCCTTGAAAAAGGCTGGATATCTAATTTCTCCTGAGATGTGCTTTACTGTGGAAAAACAGCTGCTCTCTTGTCTTGTCTGCTACCCCCCCCCCGGAGAACTTTTCTATGAGCGTTATCGGAGGCCGGCTGGTCAGACTGTCGCTATCTGGAATGTCTCATGGACAGAATCCTCCCTGCCTCAGTCTCAACATGCAACATGTAACTGTCTAAATGTGCTTATTGGTATAGTTTTTACTGTGTCATGCGGTGTCTTGGCAGACAAAATGTGATACTTTTTTTTTAATACCAACGCTGTGACCCTCATGGTACTTTCCTTTTTCATACCTTTGACCCTCATCCCAAAACGGATGAGAGAGGCCGCGCTGAAGAACATGTCATGTGTTCTGAATAAGCAGTAGCTTTACACACTCATTCCATCTTCAGGATGACTGTGCATACATAATCACGTTATAATTGGTGAAAACTGGTGCTATGTTAATAAAAGCTCTTGAATCTTGAATCAGCTAGTGTTGAAAGCAACAGAATAGTAATGGGTCTTTAGACGGTCTAACCTTGCAGCTTCAATTCCAAAAGTTAAGAAAAATGTAAGTTATTTGATTGATAATTGTATGAACAGTATGTTTCTAAAGGGATCTGATGAAGAAGAACGACGGGCTCGGCCCCCTGATGTGTGCTATTACTTTTATTGGCATTTCGACTTACCATGGCAACGTAATTTGCGAACAAAGACGTAATGAATCTCCAAATCCAGGAACTAGTTGGTTACTGCCCACTTATTATTCTACACCAGAAAAAGTTATCTTTTTCAACTTTAATACGGACCGAACCACAAAGTGAACCCCCACAAAAGTTATATCAAAACGACCGGCCCGACTCAGAGATGTGTGCTATTACTTTTATAAGCAATCGGAGTTACCATGGCGATGTATTTTGCTAACAAAGTTGCCATATTTCCCCATTGAAAATGAATGGGAGAACACTCCTCACACAAACTGCTGCTGTCAAGTCACATGATTTAGAATCTGATGAAAACATACTCACTGTTGGTACTGTTTGAAACTCATAGAAAGTATTTATCACATGTATCTCTTGAACTGATTAACATTTGGAGCCATTTTGATTCAAGATGTCCGGCAACAGCCTGGCAGCCCCCGTCAAAGTTTCTCCAGGAACTTTCTAGTTATATTTGCCCCTTCTTAAACAAATTTATTTCAAACACTCAATTCAAACAACAATCACATGTAAAAAATATAACATGATAAATAACTCATCACACTAAACTATATATAGTAATTAAGATACTGGAAAGTTCCTGGAGAAACTTTAACGGGGGCTGCCAGGCTGTTGCTGGACATCTTGAATCAAAATGGCTCCAAATGTTAATCAGTTCTAGAGATACATCTGATAAATACTTTCTATGAGTTTCAAACAGTACCAACAGTGAGTATGTTTTCATCAGATTCTAAATCATGTGACTTGACAGCAGCAGTTTGTGTGAGGAGTGTTCTCCCATTCATTTTCAATGGGGAAATATGGCAACTTTGTTAGCAAAATACATCGCCATGGTAACTCCGATTGCTTAGAAAAGTAATAGCACACATCTCTGAGTCGGGCCGGTCGTTTTGATATAACTTTTGTGGGGGTTCACTTTGTGGTTCGGTCCGTATTAAAGTTGAAAAAGATAACTTTTTCTGGTGTAGAATAATAAGTGGGCAGTAACCAACTAGTTCCTGGATTTGGAGATTCATTACGTCTTTGTTCGCAAATTACGTTGCCATGGTAAGTCGAAATGCCAATAAAAGTAATAGCACACATCAGGGGGCCGAGCCAGTCGTTTTGATATAACTTTTGTGGGGGTAGACATTGTGGTTCGGGCCGCATTAACGCTCGACGACAATGTAGGCACACGTTCGAGCACAGTCCCCAGGCTCCGCTTCCTCAGTGGAAGACGTGCTAGTAGGATTGAGGAGGTCTTCGAAGTATTCCGCCCACCGACTCACAACATCCCGAGTTGAGGTCAGCAGCACGCCACCCCCACCATAAATGGTGTTGTAGGTGGCTTCCATGCATTTACATGCAATGGCAGCCCCCAATTATAGTCCCGCATTTAATTTACTGTATAGATGTTTGGGGTACAGCGTGTAAGACTATAACTAAGCCTATTTTTATTTTACAGAAAAGAGCTAAGAATTATTACAAGAAAACATTACTGCCATCCATCAAACATTTTATTTTGCAAATTGAAGTTGCTGAAGTTTTATGATTTGGTTGAATATAATATTCGTTTAGTTTTGTACAAAGCTCAGAACTTACATTACCCNGCATAAGGCAGTGAAAAGCATATAGGATGTATTTTTTTCTAGTATAACATCTTCAAAGATACCCAATAAGCAAACAGATGGAGAGAGTGGGATATTAATTTTCAAACATTTAGACAAGTCTTCACATACCTGTACCCAGAACCTCTGAACGGGTGGACAGAACCAGAGCGCGTGAATATAATCATCAGGTGTATTACTTATGCACTGTGAGCACTTGTTAGATGGTATAAAGCCCATCTTAAACATTCGCTGCCCTGTATAATGTACTCTATAGAGAACCTTATATTGTATTAATTGCAAATTGGAGATTCTAGTCAATTTAAAAATATTTGAACATACTTGAGACCAAATTTTTTGTTCAAAGTTGATTGATAAATCTGACTCCCATTTTTCAACAGGTAGTGATATCGAGTCATCGATCCTAGACAATTTTTTGTATATTTTAGATAATAATTTGGGTGGTTGAAAATTAATAAACTCTAACACACATGTTGGTGTTTCCAACAATGTTTTATTAAGCTTAAATTTCTTTTTTACAATTGACTTAATTTGTTGGTATTGTAGGAAATATTTATTATCAATGTCATATTGTATTATTAATTTATTAAATGGAATAAAGTCTATACCCTCAAATATGTGTTCTAGACATTCAATACCTTTCATTCTCCAACCTGGGAAATTTAACATATTATTTTCTTGTTGAATGTCAGGATTGTTCCAGAGAGGTGTATGTCTACATGGGAGTAGTGAAGACTTTGTCATTTTCAGATACTCCCACCATGCTGTCAGAGATGAGCTAATATTGATGCTCTTAAAGCAGACATGTCTTTTTAAATCTGTACTGATAAATGGTAGATCTGAAATCCTAATATTATTACATAAAGTTTGTTCTATATCTATCCAAGTTTCATCTAGTGCATTTGGTTTTAACCACTTTGATATATATTGTAACCTGTTTGCTAAATAGTAGTAATAAAAGTTTGGAAGTTCTAATCCTCCGGTATCTTTAGATTTTTGTAATGTTTTTAAACTAATACGCGGAGTTTTATTGTTCCAAAGGAATTTAGATATCGAAGAGTCCAGGGACTTAAACCATTCATTTGAAGGTTTATTTGGAATCATTGAGAATAAATAATTTATTCTCGGCAGCACCATCATTTTTACTGAGGCAACTCTTCCCATAAGTGATATGGGTAGAGATCTCCATCTAGTAAGATCGTCTTCAATTTTCTTTAATAGTGGGATATGATTTAATTTTATTAAATCCTCCAATTTAGGAGAGATATTAACACCTAAATATTTAATATTACCTGATTGTAGTCTTTCATTAAGAGAATTATTAAACACACAATTTATCGGAAGCACTGTAGATTTTGTCCAGTTTATAGAATAATCAGAAACTTTTGAAAATGAGTTGATTAACTTGATAACATTAGATATTGAGTTTCCTGAGTTCTCAAGAAAAAGCAAAACATCATCAGCATAAAGACTAATTTTATGTTCTATGTTTCTACCCTTTATTCCTTTAATATCAGCACTTTGCCTTATTGCTGCTGCTAAAGGTTCAATAAAAATAGCAAATAATGCTGGTGAAAGTGGGCAACCTTGCCTGGTGCCCCTCTGTAAACAGAAGCTTGAAGATAATTGATTATTTGTCCTGACGCACGCTGTTGGTGAACTATATAATATTTTTAACCAGTTAATGAAGTAATTCCCAAAACCAAATTTATTTAAGGTAGCAAATAAAAAATTCCAATTTACTCTATCGAAAGCTTTTTCAGCATCTAAAGAAAAAATAGCTGTTTCAATATTTTTAAAATACGAATACTCTATTACATTATATAATCTGCGAGTGTTTGTGTTCGAGTGTCTTCCCTTTATGAATCCGGTTTGGTCTGGATGTATAATAACAGGAGTTATCTTCTCTAGTCTTTTTGATAAGACTTTACAAATTATTTTAACATCTACATTAATAAGAGAAATTGGACGATAACTGGTAGGTAATACTGGGTCTTTGCCTGATTTTAATAAGAGACTAATGTTAGCTGAATTCATATGTGTTGGTAGCCTGCCATTTCCTTCTGACTCAAGTAGCACTCTATAGAATATCGGTTCCAGTATATCCCAGAATACTCTATAGAATTCCACTGGATATCCATCAGGACCTGGAGATTTCTTATTAGGCATGCTTTTAATTGCTTCATGGAGCTCATCGGATGTTAATGGTGAGTCTAGTTTTGATGACTGACTAATATCTAGTTTTGGAAGTGTTACTTTCTCCAAGAATTCATTAATATCCTCGTTAGATGGATTTATTTGTGGAGTGTATAGAGTTTTATAGAAATCTTTAAAAACATCGTTTATTTTTCCCTCATCATAAAATATATTTCCATTTTCATCTTTAATACCATATATAGATGTTTTTTCTTTGTTTAATTTGAGTTGATTAGCTAAAAAGTTCCCTGATTTATTACCGTATTCAAAATGATCTAATCTAAGTCTTTGTATCAAGAATTTATTTTTCTTATCAATATATTCATTTAGTTCTAATTTTAATCTGCGTAGCTTTTGCTGTGTTTCCTCACCTTGTAGACCTTCTAACAAACTAGATTTCTGAATAAATATTCATAAGTTGGTTTATATCTTAATTACTATATATGGTTTAGTGTGATGAGTTATTTATCATGTTATATTTTTTATATGTGATTGTTGTTTGAATTGAGTGTTTGAAATAAATTTGTTTAAGAAGGGGCAAATATAATAAGATTTTTTTCTTCTTCTGCTTCCTTTCATTTCATGTAGTTTTGTTGCTCGTTGTTTTGTAAATGGTTTTCTTGTGTTTTTAAAAAAAATCTGAAATGAATAAATAATTTAAAATAAAATGGTCACACAAGTTTGTTTAATCCAAAAAGAAGATAATCCGTGAATTAACGTAAGGTTAACAGGTAACTCTGTTCTCACATTTCTTACATCCTGGAGACACTCGGTTGTCCTCCTACACTTATATCACCAAAACCTCTCTTTACTTGAGACATTTTATGTATCCTTGCATACTATGAAAGTACAGTATTTTGACTTTAGAAAGTGGCAGCTCAGCTAAATGTATTTACAGGGGGTCTGGTCCACTGTGACTTGGTGGACAAGCCCCCCTAGTGGTCTGTATACTTTTTTAAAATAGTTTTTAGCACATCGTATTTTCAGTTGTTTTTGGTATTTGCAGCATGTTGGGTTTTTTTTTTTGATTGTGTGTTTCTTCATCTATTTTCTGTGATTGAAGATTTTTTTCTGTTGCATTTGTTTGTTTTTTTTGTTTAGGAGTTATGATTAATCATGTGTTTGCAGCAAGTTTTAACTGTTTGCTGTGCATTTAGCTGTGTGTAGCTTGTTTGCACCTGTTGTCCACCGTTGAGACGGGACTCCTCAGTGACTAACCATGAAAGATATACCTCTTCTGGTGTAAATTGAACTAGATTTTTACAGAAGCTCTCATATTAAAAATCAAAGCACCACCTAGTGGTCAAATATAATGCGTTAATTTACATGAGATTAAAAAAAAAGGTTATTATTCAGTTAAACTGCTTTTCTCTGATGTGGATCCCCATGTGTCTGTTTAAAGAAGATTTACATCCAAACCTTTGTCCACAAAGATCACAAGCAAATGCTTTCTGTCCTGTGTGAACTATCATGTGTGTGTTTAAATTTGACTTCTGTCCAAACCTTTGTCCACAAAGATCACAAACAAATGCTTTCTGTCCTGTGTGAACCATCATGTGTTTGTTTAAATCTGACTTACATCCAGACCTTTGTCCACAAAGATCACAAGCAAATGCTTTCTGTCCTGTGTGAACTATCATGTGTCTATTTAAATGTGACTTCCGTCCAAACCTTTGTCCACAAACATCACAAACAAATGCTTTCTGTCCTGTGTGAACTATCATGTGTGTGTTTAAACTTGACTTATGTCCAAACCTTTGTCCACAAAGATCACAAACAAATGCTTTCTGTCCTGTGTGAACTATCATGTGTGTGTTTAAATCTGACTTACATCCAGACCTTTGTCCACAAAGATCACAAACAAATGCTTTCTGTCCTGTGTGAACTATCATGTGTTTGTTTAAAGCTGACTTACATCCAAACCTTTGTCCACAAAGATCACAAACAAATGCTTTCTGTCCTGTGTGAACTATCATGTGTTTGTTTAAATTTGACTTCTGTCCAAACCTTTGTCCACAAAGATCACAAGCAAATGCTTTCTGTCCTGTGTGAACTATCATGTGTGTGTTTAAATTGACTTCTGTCCAAACCTTTGTCCACAAAGATCACAAACAAATGCTTTCTGTCCTGTGTGAACTATCATGTGTGTGTTTAAATTTGACTTCTGTCCAAACCTTTGTCCACAAAGATCACAAACAAATGCTTTCTGTCCTGTGTGAACTATCATGTGTCTGTTTAGATAACCCTTTCTGTTAAATCTTTTTCCACAGTCTTTACAACTAAATGAGGTCTGTCTTGACTGTCTTTTCTCGACTGAGCCTCCAGTTTTCTTCACTTCAACACATTCCTTGACAACCAAACAACTTGAAGACATCACTGACTGACTTGTCTTGTGAAATTGTTTCCCATGCTCAGTGAAGCTGCAAGATTTGTTGACAGTGTTTACGCCTGACTCAGGAGCTCTGCTCTTCTTCCAGTCTTTGTCACCGTCTTCAGGTTCTGACCCAGAGTCTGATAAGTCTTTTAGCTGAGAGTCAGAGTCATTCACATCATCACCTTCATCATCCTCACTGACTTCAGTCTCTGAAGAGCTGCAATCATCTCCATAAGTATTTAGATCTGGGTTCCTGGTAGTCTCTGCTCCTCCACAGTCCTCTCCACCAGTTGATGCTTTCATCTGGTCAGCTGAACTGCTGGTTGGAAGATCTTCCTCTTTTACTTGGTGCTGATGAAGCTGTAAAAATAGACATTTCTCTTCATCTTCCTCCTTTATGTTGAGGGTCTCTGGCTCCTGTTGATCCACCCCAAGCATCTGTACTTCAGGAGCTTCTTTAATCAGAACCATCTGCTGAACATCTGCAGGGACCACAGAAAACGTGAACATCAGGCACAATTATAACTTTAAATTCACACATACAGCGATGCTTGAAAGTTTGTGAAGCCTTTAAAACTTTATAAATTTCTGCATAAAAAATGACCTAAAACATCATCAGATTTTCACACAAGTCCTAAAAGTAGATAAAGAGAACCCAGTTAAAACCTCTTAACAGGCGCGGGCCCGCCCGCGGTACCGTTTCAGCCGAACCTGCAGGTGTTAGATCAAAAAAAGATCGTGATTTCCCAAATATGGCAGCTTTGGAAGTTTTTACGCTTTAAAAGTGTTCCATAGGCTGTGCTTTTGATTGACACCAATTTTGACCAACTGGGTGAAACTTTTCAGTCTTGACAGCCAATTAAAAGCCACAGACCCAACAAGCTAACTTCCACCCTCCCCCTGTTCTCGCCCACGTGGGTCTTGGCCAATCAAATGAGAGCTAATTTTGACATCACTATCTTTTAGCCAATCAAATTGCCTTTCCATAGACATGTGACATGACATGCTTTGACCTACTTCAAAGGACTCAAATTCACTGCGAGACGATGAGCTGCAGCTGCGCTCCTCCTGCGTCAAACGGTAAGGTGCGTGTTTGTTGACGTTTACGCGTCGTTTTTCTGACTTTTATCACTCTGTAGCCATGGACAAATGCCATGGAAACATGAAATAAAAGCTTTACCGCTTGATTTTCAAGGAAAAAGTGAATGATCTCTCATGAAGCTCTTATTGTCCCCTTTGTGTGTGCGCTTGTGTGTGTGAAGCAGCGGGGGTGCGGGTGGAGGTGCGGGGGTGTCTGGAGGGTCCCCTGTGGTGTAATTGTTCCTTTGTGAGGAATGTGTGTTATCTGAGGCTTATCTTTGGCTGTTGGGACTGGAGTTGTCCCTCTGGGGTGAAATATCTCCTCTTGTGAGTTACAGTATACAGGTAGTCCCCGAGCTACGAGCGGCCTGCTGTCATGTTACTGTATTTCTATCAGCTGGAGAGTAAATATATGAATGGAACAGAGTCAGAGAGTCAGAGTCAGAGAGAATTTGTCATTTGCACCGCATGTAGTACATGTGTTGAAAACGAGATTATGTACACAGGGTCCCAGTTACATCCAACAACAAATGCAAGAGAAAAACAATAATAACATCTAGGATTAACTAAGAGAGACATCAGCTAGTAATACACTAAGCCCTAATGTAGTAGAAAAACATCATTATAAACAGCAGCACGAACATGAGCAGATGGTCACAGATGAACGCAGCAACAAGAAACAGATCAGCATCAGCATGATGTGACATTTTGCAGTGTTTATTCTTATTATTTATTTATTCATGAGTCTGACAGCCTCAGGGTAGAAGCTGTTCCTCAGTCTAGTGGTTCTACATTTGATGCTCCTCAACCTCCGTCCCGAGGGGAGTGGTGCAAAGAGTACAGATGTAAGCTTTGAATAGACAGTCATCCTGAAGTATGTTGAAGTATAGAAAAATATTCAGACATTTCAAGTTTGCATAATACAGGTGTTACACAGTATGGCACATGTACTGTACTGTACTAGATTTACAGAATTCCGCCTGGACCTGCACATACAAAAACAGGCACAGAATCCTCAATTTTTATGCTATTGACTTCAAATTTGAAACTGTATTAGTAAATACTTCTGTCTTTGGGCTCATATGAAATTCAAATCACTATCTTGTTGTATCAGTGTGCATGTGCTTGACACATATAAATATTTTCAGGCGAGGCAAGAAAAACGCTTTATTTCTGTGTGCTCTCACTTCAATGAATACAAAATAATAACAGATACAACAAATATGACTGCTGAAACAAAAGATTCAAAGTGTTATCTTTACAAAGACACCATCCAATTGTTTGTAGTCCATAGGGTTCAAGAACAGCTTCTAATTTAATTTGGGTATGTCTTTTTTAGGCGTTTTTCGGAATTTGGGGGTGAATGCTATGAGACAAAATATTATACTTGGTCATTTATCGAGGAAAATGATCCAATATTACACGATTTTTCCTGCGATTTGTCAAGCTGTGATAGATAGATAAGATAGATAAGATAGATAGATAGATAGATAGATAGATAGATAGATGATAGATAGATAGATAGATAGATAGATAGATAGATAGATAGATAGATAGATAGATAGAGTTTGAGTTTTAAAAGTCTTTTATTTCACACTCCAACAGTCAATACAAATAAAACATGGTAAAAGTTAAGAAATCAAAGTAAATACTAACAATGAGTCATCCACTGAACACAAAACACTGTTAATACCCCACTTATTAACAAAGACGTCCATGTTTTTTGTCAACTTAAAATACTCAAATTCCACACGGACTCGAGCAATTACCAGTCTTTCAAATAAAACATGAGCATCATCTGTTTGTTGCTGATTGATTTTGTTCCTTCTTGATATCCATATTGCCAATTTTGCAGTACCAGAAATGAAATTTAAGAGAATGTGAACTTGTTTTTTCTTTGCGCTGTACCGTGGACCATAGATAAAAATTTGGTTAGAGAACTGTACACCCAAACCACCAAACAGATTATCCAAAAGAACAAGTAAAGGATTCAGTCGTAAGCATTCAATAAAAATATGGTACAATGTTTCTTCTTGGGAACAATAAGGACATGAAACACTAATGTCAGGATTAAGGTGTGCCAGATACCTGTTTGTAGCTATGGCCCCATGCACAATCCTCCACTGGAGGTCGCCCATCCGTTTCTCAATGGGGGACTTGTACAGGGACCGCCAACAGCCTCTCGGGGTAGAGCCGGTGTCAAAAAACCCAGTCCACTTCGACACCGCCACTTCTGCCAACGAGCGTAAGTTCAGGACCTTCACACAAATAGTGTACAGGACTTTCTTTCCCAAGCCTTGAAAACATCCTAGTGGTGAGTCTTGGAGGGACAGCAACTTTTCTGTCTCATCCTGCCACTGATCCACTGCAGGAGAGACAATTAGGGAAGGAAACTCATACTCACACTCATCATCCCATTGGTCAGACAGAGAACTATTAAAAGCAAACGCTTTGATAGAATCTGGCAGAGAAGCACATGTTTCTTCTTTCAGTCTTTGCACAAGTCTTTGAGATCGCACCTCTAGTTGCTCCGTGAGACAGGACACAGACAGCTTCATGAGATGACCCAACTTCACACAGCCCACTTCTCTCATCTTAGATCTCAGCGTAACAGACGAGAGCAGCTGTGTCGAGAAGAAACTGTTTTCAAACAGAGGTTCTTCAAAAACCCACATCCCAGGTTTCACATCCTTTCTTCTCTCAAAGGTGAGGATCTGCCAAGCATTTAAAACTGATTGGTAAAAACGTGGGAGACCTGTTAAGTCCAAAGATCCTTGGCGCAGCAGGAAAAGATGTTTATCATAGCCAAGACGGCCTGCTTTCCTTAGCAGAAGACGTGCAGTATCTAGCCACGGTAGTCCAACACCATATAGTAGTTTCTGCAATGTTTGAAGCCGGAAAGCTGTGATCCGTGAGGTTATGTCTATGAGTCCTTGACCTCCCTCCTGTACTGGCAGGTACAAGGCTGCAGCTTTCACCCAATGTCGTCCAGACCAGAAGAAGTCCACTAGAGTCCTTTGGATATCTCTTATAAGACAAGATGGTGGTGTGAGTACAGTCAGTTTATGCCAGAGGGCCGAAGCAACCAAGTTATTTGCAACCAGAACCCTCCCCCTGTAAGACAGCTGAGGCAGCAGCCATTTCCATCTAGATAATCTGGCACACACTCTCTCCGTAACACCTTCCCAATTTTTCTCCACAAAGGTATCTGTCCCCAAAAAAACACCCAAGAATTTTAAACCTTGGTCAACCCATCTGATATTGCCCGGTAATATTGGCAAATTGTTATTTGTCCATGGGCCAAGTTTTAACGCAGAACTTTTTTCCCAGTTCACTTTAGCGGATGACGCTTTTTCATAAAGGTCCAAACAGTGTATCAGACCTGTAACATCATTCTGGTTCTTAATGAAAATGTTTACATCATCAGCATAAGCTGAAACTACTAAACCTGTATGAAAAGACAAACCTGGAAAAATAATACCAGTAAGAGTGGAACGGACCTTGTGCAAAAGTGGTTCAACAGCAATCGAATACAACTGTCCAGAAATAGGGCACCCTTGTCGAATGCCTCTCTGCACCTTGACAGGACAACTTAGGCCTCCCCCTACTTTAACAACAGAAGACACTTCATTATATAACAAACCCAATAAAGAAATAAAACCTTCACCAAACCCAAAAGCTCTTAGCACAGAAAAAAGAAAACAATGATCAACCCTATCAAAGGCCTTCTCCTGATCTAAAGAAATAATACCCACATCAATTTCATAAAGTTTACAAATGTCAAACATGTCTCTAAAAAGAAAAAGATTGTCCATGATAGATCTGTCAGGTACACAGTATGATTGATCTCTGTGTATGATAAACTCAAGAACATTCTTCAGCCTATTGGAGAGTACTTTAGAAAATAACTTATAGTCCGCACAGAGAAGGGAGACAGGTCTCCAGTTCCTTAACAAGGTCAAGTCCCCTTTTTTGGGGATCAGGGAAAGAACAGCTTGTCGGCAGGATGATGGCAATATACCTGCTAATGTGCACTCCTGAAGCACCTCCCACAAGTCTTCTCCCAACAGAGTCCAAAAATGTTTATAAAAGTCTATAGGTATACCATCCAGACCTGGAGCCTTGCCAGGAGCCATTTGTCCAACAGCAGTAGTAAGTTCTTCCATTGAAACTCCCACATCCAAAATTTCCCGATCTGCATCATCAAGCTGAGGAAGACCATCCAGCAGGGCATCCATACAGCTCCTGTTACAGTTCTGCTTCTTAAATAGGTCAGTGTAGAATAGCCTATATGCCACGGGGGGCGTGACGTACTTCCGGCAAAATGCAACACCTACCCGCCACTTCCGGTTCCCATCCACCTCCGTTGTTGCTAGCGTTAGCTCCTAGTAGCAAACCATGACAACGACCCGAAACGGGAAGCGGCCGCGCGCTACCGGCACTACACGTGAGTACCGTTGTGTCCGCCCACCGGTGGGAACAGCTGTTCCGCGGGGGGGTTTCGGCGAACATTTATCGCGGCTATCCGTAGGGGGAACGTCGCCATAATTTTATATGGTTTTATATGTGTATAGAGTTGTTATTGGTGTGTATGCCGATGTTTTATTAATTGTATTTAGTCATTTATGTTCGTGTCTTTCCCGCTAACCGGAAGTGCGCCGTCTGTGTAATGACTGCGGAGGTGCTGGAACGGAAGCCCGTGGCATATAGGCTATTCCACAGCAATGTCCTTCATGGCACTGGGATCAGTGGTCATAGTCCCATCTGGAAACCGAAGACAAAACATCTGTTTTGTCTGACTGACGGTCCTCTCTAAATTAAAAAAGAAAGATGTAGGGGCATCCATATCCTTAGCCATAGCAAACCTTGACCGAACTAACGCCCCTTTTGCCCTTTCGTGTAAAAAACAACTTAGCTGATCTTTCTTTTTTTTTAAGTTGGTCATCATAAATAACATTAGTGAATATTTTGCTTTCTAACTGTTTAATTTCATTTTCTAGATTCTGAATTACATTTTTAATTTCAACCGTAAAATGACTCGTGTATTGTTGACAAAAAACTCTTATCTGAGCCTTTCCTACCCCCCACCATTCACTTAAGGATGTAAATTCTGATTTTCTAGCCGTCCATAACTGCCAAAAATTATTAAAACTTTGGCAAAAAAAAGTGTCTTGAAGTAACTTGGTGTTGAAGTGCCAATAAGATCTGCATTTAGTAGTGTTTGCTAAAAGAAAATCAAAGTAAACTAAATGATGATCAGAAAAACAAACTGGACTAATTAAACAACCGGACAGTCTATTTCTATGATTGTTGGAAATATAAAATCTGTCCAACCGAGCCCCACTCACTGTCCCATCCTTCAGTTTAACCCATGTATACTGTTTGCTTTGAGGATGTTTAATCCTCCACGCATCAACTAAATTAAACTCTGATATCACCTGACCCAATTTAGAGGATGATGGAAGATGAGGTTCTTCTCCCGTTCTGTCAATAGTAAAACTTATTGTGCAGTTCCAGTCACCTCCCATCACAACACATTCATTTTGATTAGACTGTTGCAAGGCATTGTGTATTTTTTCAAAAGTTTCCATCCTGTTACCTCCTTGATTAGGTGCATAAACATTAATAAACCGAAAAAAGAAACTTTCTATTTTTACCCGGGCCTCTAGGACCCTGCCTGGAACTAGCTCAGTACAAGAAATGATATTAACATCCAGATGTGGTGAAAATAAAATTGCTACACCAGCAGATGACCTGGTCCCATGGGACAAAAAATATTTCCCTTTCCAACTCATGCCCCATTCTACTTCGTTTTCACGATCTGTATGCGTCTCTTGTAAAAACACTACATCAAGCTTCTTCTGACTGATCATCTCTAAACTAACCATCCTTTTCTGTGGATCCCTCCCCCCCGTTGATGTTTAATGACCCCACCCTGATACTATGCATAAGGGTGAAAAGAAGGGAGAAGACAGGCAAAGACAGTAAAAAGAAGATCCCCCAGTGGTCAAACATCTTCTCATTTCTGATCTTTTATCTGTTTTGTACTTTTCGCTTTATTTGCTAATATCTTTTTCCGGACGTTTGTCATGTGCTTTTTTAAACGGAAACGTTTCTTTTCATCAAGCAGATCACAATCCACTGTTTTCTGCACCATTCGTGCACTCTTGACAAACTTTTCCCCATCGGGAAAAAAATCAAGAATTTTAACTTGTGTGCCGTAAGTTTCATCAAGAAAACTATTGATTTCCTCCAGAGTGTACAAATCACTACTGGACGTTTGAGAATCAGCGATAGAAATATTGTCTGAGTCACTGTCATCCTCCATGTCATCTGCGTCTGCAGCCCCAGCCGCGCGCGGGGCCACCGCGCCCCCACCTGTGGGCGGGGCCACCGTGCCCCCACCCGCTGGCAGCTCCGCTGCCTCCACACCGACACAGTTACGATCAGTTGTCTGATCTGACTCTGAAACAAGACGACCAGAGTCTGAGGAATCTTGAGGAACATTAATTACGTTTGTTTCCGTGTCATTCTTTTCATGTTTATTTTGATCGCTGCTTCCCTCCCCGACATCTGACACAGCTGATGGGGGGACCACCCCCTCCTTCTCCTCCTCCTCCTCCTGTGTTGTCGGAGGAGCTGCGTCTGTCTGTGATGCCTCTACGTTTAAATCCATCTGCTCTTCCGTGTTTTTGTGCGGACAAGCAGAGCGTTTATGCCCAACATCCCCACACTCAAAACATTTCATGTGTCCTGTGCTCGCGTAAACCATGTACGAGCCTTCTCCATATCTAACTCTGAACGACACGTCCAGTGTGGCAGAGTTTAAAAACATAAACACCTGTCTCCTGAATGACTGGACATGTTTCAATTTATCATTCTTACAGCCCAAACCCACAGTTCTGAAACCACTGGCTAGTTTCCCAAAACGCTGGAGCTCTTTCTCCAAAAAGTCATTAGGAATGAAAGGCGGCACACCTGAGACAGTGACGTGGGAGGAGGGCACTGCGAGTGGCGACACCTGCAGATACTCTCCATCAACTGTCACCCCACTGATAATCAGCTGAGTCACGAAATGCTCCTCTTTCAAAAATATTATCACACCTTTATTCATTCTTGATGCATAAATTAAATTTATATGACCTACAATCTCACCAACAGCCAGGAGAACTGTCTCAACTGGAACTGAAGGATCAAGCTGAATCCTAACCCCATTCCTTAACGAGAGGGGTGACGCCCCTGAGGATGCCATCCCCTCAAACAATCAGCGCTGTAAACTCAAAAAATAATACCAAGATGTAGAAACTGTGTAAATAAGAAATGTAAGAAAACCAGCATGAAAGTAAAGATCAGAAAAGCTCTTCAGAAAACAACTCTTCCACTCTATCACTCACTCCGTTCAGACTCACCACACGCCACCACCGACCAACTCCCAGCATGCAGTGCAGAGATAGATAGATAGATGATTAGATAGATAGATGATTAGATAGATAGATGATTAGATAGATAGATTATTAGATAGATAGATGATTAGATAGATAGATGATTAGATAGATGATTAGATAGATGATTAGATAGATGATAGATAGATGATAGATAGATGATAGATAGATGATAGATAGATGATAGATAGATGATAGATGATAGATGATAGATGATAGATAGATAGATAGATAGATAGATAGATAGATAGATAGATAGATAGATAGATAGATAGATAGATAGATAGATAGATAGATAGATAGATAGATAGATAGATAGATAGATAGATAGATAGATAGATAGCTTTATTTGTCCCCATAGGGAAATTAGTTTGCAACATTGTCAGCAGGCATTTACATAAAGTTGTTCATTTTGTTTTGGTATTTAAAGGAAATGTTTGTTTGAATTGTTCATTAGAGAATAAGGGGCAGATATAATAAGATTATTTTCTTCATCTGCTGCCTTTCATTTTAGATTTTGTTTTTTTTCTTATTATAAATATGTTAATTGTTTTGTATTTTATTATAAAATGAATGAATAAATAAATGACATATGGTACATATACAAATAAATAAATAAATAAATGACATATGGTACATATAGAGTCAGAGAGTCTTTATTGTCATTTGCACCGCATGTGGTACATGTGATGAAAACGAGATTATGTACACGGGGTCCCAGTTACATCCAACAACAAATGCAAGAGAAAAACAGTAATAACATCTAGAATTAACTAAGAAAAACATCAACTAGTAATACACTAAGCCTAATATAGTGGAAATAAACAGCAGCACGAACATGAGTTCCTATACAACATGACATTAAAATCCATCAATTACAGCAAAGACGTTTGAGCTTGGTAATTCATGATACGTTTGTATTATTTAATGATTTAATTGCATGAGGTATGAAATACAATTGTGTTCCGTTTCTTGAGAATAAAGGAAGGCCGTACCTTCGCCCTGAAGGAAGCAACTCAAATGAGGATCTTAGGGGATGTGTGTGTCTACTATAATCTTGTTTGCCTTCCTCATAACTCTGTCCATGTATATTTTTTTCATACTTGGCAGAGTGGTCACTAACAGTTTGCTGGCAGTGGTTATTATTTTTCTCAAGGATTTCTTCTGAGCCTCTGTAGCATTGCCAAACCAACAGATGTTACAAAACGTTAAAATACCTTCAATAAAAGCAGAATAAAACATTAAAAGCATTGAGTTATTGACTCTAAAAGAAGCCAGATTCTTTAAAAAATACATCCTCTGCTGAGCCTTGGTGCTAATAAGGTCAGCCCATGAGTCCCACTTTAAGTGACAGTCCAGAACCATGCCCAGGTACTTGTAGCACAAGACATTTTCAATCTGCTCTCCATTGATGGTTGTTGGAGAGAATGACTGAAGCTTCCTGAAGTCAATAGTCATTTATTTTGTTTTTTCTGTGTTCAGAACCAATTTCGATTTTTTGCACAAATTAATGAATTAGTCCAGAACTGGTCCATGCTCCTCTTCTTTGTCGTTTAAGAGGCTCACCAAGGCTGTGTCATCAGCATATTTAATTCAATGTCTATTTGGGAAAGTGTTTCTGCAGGAGTTTTTGTACAGAATAAATAACAGTGAGGATAAAACACACCCTTGGGGAGAGCCAATGCTGCTGGTTGTTTTGTCAGAGAGTAGTGATCCCACTCTGACCCTACCTGTTAAAAAGTCTGTAATCCATAAAACCAAACTATGTGAGATTAAAAACTCTTTTGTTAAGATTTCTGTTAAAATCCTTGGCTGAATGGTATTAAAAGTAGGGATAGAGCCGATCCGATACAGTATCGGTATCCGATACCAGCATAATTTACATATCGGATTTTCCGATCCAACCTGCTGAAATTTCCGATCCATGATGCACGTACAGAGAGCACGTGTGTTACACCATATTCTGTGACTGCCGTCTTAACATTGTGTGAGTTAAACCCAATGAAGACACTCTGAACGACACAACAGGAAACACCCAAACTTTAATAGCACACAAGAGGCAGGTCTATATCACAGACATCCATCTCACTCATGGTGCGGCCTGTAAAAAACGTTACTAGAACCGCCTTCTTCCACCTGCGTAATATCACTAAAATTAGAAACATCTTATCTAAAAATGATGTGAAAAATGATGTGTTCTGTGATGGAGTTAAACTCAAATCAGTCTGCTCCTCAGATAAATAATGTTAAATTATTATTTTTATATATGAATGTTCCTGTTCAGTGCCCTGAGATGACTTATGTTGTAACTTGGCGCTATATAAATAAACTGAATTGAATTGAATACCGGTAGATTAAATACAGATAAGCTTGCTTGTCATATGTTCAGGTCTTTGATTAAAAAGCTGTTTCAGTAAAATAAACGTGTAAAACTTTTGGACACTGACCCCTGACCCCCTCCCTGCATTTGCTTCCAATAACGCTTTAGAGTGCGATATGCACTGGCTAGAGTGCACTGGCTCTCCTCAGGGATGTGTGCTGAGCCCTCTTCTGTTCACTCTGCTCACATATGATTGTACAGCCACACATCCAGGCTGTCATATTGTTAAGTTTGCAGATGATACAGCTGTGGTGGGATGCATCACAGATAATGATGAATCCAGCTACAGACAGGAGGTGGAACATCTGGAGAGCTGGTGCAAAGAGAACAACCTTCACATGAATGTGAAGAAGACAAAGGAGATGATTGTGGACTTCAGAAGGAACAAACACACCCACACCCCACTGTATATAGGTGGATCTGCGGTGGAGGTGGTCTCCAGCTACAAATACCTGGGTGTACACATGAATGATAACCTCAGCTGGAGCAACAACACCACCAGCCTGATCAAGAAAGGTCATCAGAGACTCTACTTCCTCAGACGGCTGAGACGAGCCGGTCTGAGAAGCCCAGTCCTCACCTCGTTCTACAGGTGTGCAGTGGAGAGCGTCCTGTGCTCCAGCATCAACGTGTGGCATGGAGGCTGCACAGTTGCAGAGAGAAAAGCTCTGCAGAGAGTGGTGAAGGCTGCACAGAAGTCTGTGGGAGTCAGTCTCCCCACCATCACAGACATTTACACCTCCAGATGCAGAAAAAGAGCCACCTGCATCATGAAAGACCTCACTCACCCAGCACACTCACTCTTTGCACCACTCCCCTCGGGACGGAGGTTGAGGAGCATCAAATGTAGAACCACTAGACTGAGAAACAGCTTCTACCCTGAGGCTGTCAGACTCATGAATAAATAAATAATAAGAATAAACACTGCAAAATGTCACATCATACTGATACTGATCTGTTTCTTGTTGCTGCGTTCATCTGTGACCATCTGCTCATGTTCGTGCTGCTGTTTATAATGATGTTTTTCTACTACATTAGGGCTTAGTGTATTACTAGCTGATGTGATGTCTCTCTTAGTTAATCCTAGATGTTATTATTGTATTTCTCTTGCATTTGTTGTTGGATGTAACTGGGACCCTGTGTACATAATCTCGTTTTCAACACATGTACTACATGCGGTGCAAATGACAATAAATTCTCTCTGACTCTGACTCTCTGACTCTGATATATCTGGAATTGAGGCAAGATGACTATCGCTGCATTCTTGACGGCATTCCCTGCGAGAACAATGAGCAGTGTTGTTGCTCCTCGTTTTTAATCGAGCAGATCTGGCCTGGAAGAGGCGTATTCCCCCACTCCTCTGTGTGTTACATGAGAATGTGTGTGAGGGGTTGAGTCCAACTCCAAGAGACGCTCACACAAAGGCACTTTGTTTCTGACGGGCCACTGACACCTTTTCAGAACAAAAGAAACGAAATACCTCGATCCTGCTGCAGTTCTAATCCAAGAACAACAGAACGATCATCTGAAATCCAACGATATCAAAAAACCTGCAACAGGACATCTGGAGCAAGAAATCTATTAGAGAAAATTAAGTTTTCAATTAAAAATAAACTTTAAAGCTTGTTTTAGGTTTCATAAATTACTTACAGATGAACTTTGATAAGAGATGAATTACCGTATTTTTCAGACTATAAGGCTCACTGTTGATTTTGGAAAGACTTACAGGATTTTAAGTGCGCCTTATAGTCTGAAAAACACGGTACACTGAATCGAGTTTAAACAGGTTCTGGATAGTGCATTAACAGAGTATCCGAGTTTTCGACAGCTCGAGTGCTTTGACTTCTATCGAGGCTTTTTGGTCCACCTCGGGTACCCGTAGTGACGTCACATTTCACATTTCACAGCGCGCGGGGGAGCTTTTAGCTTTTAGTAGACGCTACAAAATGGATTCCTGTGTGCGCACGGATGTTAATGGAGCAGGCCGTCTTGTCAAAAAGGTAAAACAGTTTATAATTTTATAAAATGCGCTACTTCGTGTTGACTTTCTTTGTAGTAGATTGTGACAGCAGAGGGCAGTGTTGCAATGCAGGTCCCATATACAGTATAACACGGCCAAAACGGCTTCCTTTCTCTCGTTTCACAAACAAAAAAAACAAATATTCATCTCTCTAGAGCTACCAAAAATCTATAAACACAATCTCTAAAAGTAAACCTAAATTGCACAGCTGCAGGCGGTGGTACGGTGTGGCTGTAGCCCCATTTGTTTTTAAGTTTCGGTTTTCATCGCCTTTTACTTTCACTTTTAATATTATTAATATAACTAATAGTTTTGTTTTTCCTGTGACTTATGTGCAGTATGATAAATGATAGGAGCATAATAAATGCTCCCAATGCTTTGTTGGTCTTTTTTTTCTTTTTGTAAAGACGTTTTTAGGCATTTATATTTATTTATTTATTTTGCATCGTAAGACACTGTGACGTCATCGGCTACTCGAGCGTCGTTCGAGTTTTTTTATGTTAATGTCGAGGTTAAAAATTATGTACTCGTTCAACCCCTAGTTCTGGATCAGTTTTGACTGTTTCTCTGCTCAACAAGCATCAACTCTGCACGGAAACATCAGTCTGAAGCAAACGTAGGGTTGTTGTTTTTTGTTGTTTTTTTTTTTTTTTATACCAGAGCTTTGAACACGTTCCGAGGGAGGCGGGGGACATTGAGTCCGAGTGGGCCATGTTCCGCGCCTCTATTGTCGAGGCAGCTTATCAGAGTTGTGGCCGCAAGGTTGTTGGTGCCTGTCGTGGTGGCAACCCTCGAACCCGGTGGTGGACACCGGCGGTGAGGGATGCTGTCAGGCTGAAGAAGGAGTCCTATTGGGCCTTTTTGGCCTGTGGGACCCCGGAAGCAGCAGATAGGTACCGACAGTCCAAGCGGCATGCGGCTCGGGTGGTTGCTGAGGCAAAAACTCGGGCGTGGGAGGAGTTCGGAGAGGCCATGGAGAATGACTTCCGTACGGCTTCGAGGCGATTCTGGTCCACCATCCGGCGTCTCAGGGGGGGAAAGCGGTACGCGACCAACACCATTTATGGTGGGGATGGCGTGCTGTTGACCTCAACTCGGGATGTTGTGAGTCGGTGGGCGGAATACTTCGAAGACCTCCTCAATCCTACTGGCACGTCTTCCACTGAGGAAGCGGAGCCTGGGGACTTTGGGTCGGGCTCTCCAATCTCTGGTGCTGAGGTCACCGAGGTGGTTAAAAAGCTCCGCGGTGGCAGGGCTCCAGGGGTGGATGAGATTCGCCCTGAGTTCCTTAGGGCTCTGGATGTTGTGGGGTTGTGTTGGCTTACGCGACTCTGCAATATTGCGTGGACATCGGGGGCAGTTCCCTTGGATTGGCAGACTGGGGTGGTGGTTCCCCTATTCAAAAAGGGGGACCGTAGGGTGTGTTCCAACTATAGGGGGATCACACTCTTAAGCCTCCCTGGTAAGGTCTATTCAGGGGTTCTGGAGAGGAGGGTCCGTCGGATAGTCGAACCTCGGATTCAGGAGGAGCAGTGTGGTTTTCGTGCTGGTCGTGGAACACTGGACCAGCTCTACACCCTCAGCAGGGTCCTGGAGGGTACGTGGGAGTTTGCCCAACCAGTTTACATGTGCTTTGTGGACTTGGAGAAGGCATTCGACCGCGTCCCTCGGGGGGTTCTGTGGGGGGTACTCCGGGAGTATGGGGTACCAGACCCATTGATATGGGCTGTTAGGTCCCTGTACGACCGGTGTCAGAGCTTGGTCCGCATTGCCGGCAGTAAGTCAGGCTCGTTTCCAGTGAGAGTTGGACTCCGCCAAGGTTGCCCTTTGTCACCGATTCTGTTCATAACTTTTATGGACAGAATTTCTAGGCGCAGCCAAGGTGTTGAGAGGATCCGTTTTGGTGGCCTTAGAATCGCTTCTCTGTTTTTTGCAGATGATGTGGTCCTATTGGCTTCATCAGGTCGTGATCTACAGCTTTCGCTGGAGCGGTTTGCAGCCGAGTGTGATGCGGCCGGGATGAGGATCAGTTCCTCCAAATCCGAGGCCATGGTCTTGAGCCGGAAAAGGGTAGCATGCCCTCTCCGGGTCGGGGAGGAGGTCCTGCCCCAAGTGGAGGAGTTTAAGTATCTCGGGGTCTTGTTCACGAATGAGGGAAAACTGGAGCGTGAGATCGATAGGCGGATAGGTGCAGCATCCGCAGTGAAGCGGGCGCTGTACCGGTCTGTCGTGGTGAAGAGAGAGCTGAGTCGAAAGGCAAAGCTCTCAATTTACCGATCGATCTACGTTCCCACCCTCATCTATGGTCATGAGCTTTGGGTTGTGACCGAAAGAACGAGATCTCGGATACAAGCGGCTGAAATGAGTTTTCTCCGCAGGGTGTCTGGACTCTCCCTTAGAGATAGGGTGAGAAGCTCAGTCATCCGGGAGGGACTCGGAGTAGAGCCGCTGCTTCTCCACATCGAGAGGAGCCAGTTGAGGTGGCTCGGGCATCTGGTTAGGATGCCTCCTGGACGCCTCCCTGGTGAGGTGTTCCGGGCATGTCCCACCGGGAGGAGACCCAGAGGAAGACCCAGGACACGCTGGAGGGACTATGTTTCTCGGCTGGCCTGGGAACGCCTTGGGATTCCCCCAGAGGAGCTGCTCCAAGTGGCTGGGGAGAGGGAAGTCTGGGCCTCCCTACTTAGGCTGCTACCCCCGCAACCCGACCCCGGATAAGCGGAAGAAAATGGATGGATGGATGGATAATACCATCGGTTGATTTAAAAGCTAAATATTCTAAAAATCATTCCAGTGAAGAAATGTGAGTTATACACAAATACAATCTTATGTTGAGAAGGTGCAGAGTTACAGCTGTTTGGTCAGATTAGTTAATCAGGGCTATTCCACTGGTGGCCCGGGGGCCAAATCAGGCCCACTGGTGAACTCAGTTCGGTCCACCAATGGGTTCATTTTTAAATAAAACTAGATTTTAAACTGTAAAACAAGCTTAATTAATGACAAAAACAACTGGATGTCTGACCCTGGAGCTCTTGGCTTTCAGTAAATGTGGACTCCTGAGCAATTTAGTTGACTAGTCCAGCTCTATGTCCTGGGAATCATTCTCAGCTCACCTCTCACCACTAATGCTTTGCTGAATGCTTTAGACAACGCTGCAAACTGTCGCCCATTGAGGCCTACAGGATCACCCAGTGTTCATCACACCAGTTACAAAGTAAAGAAGCCTGCATGTTGGGCCTTTAAATTGAGATTTTCACAAGTTTAGGTGTTTTATTCAATTTGACTTCCATGTTTGGACCTCAGAAACCAGGAGACCTGGTTTTTGTCACACAAGTCATGTTAAAAAGATAGAAGAAGATGGAGCAACTGCTGCCACTGCCCAATCACTTAACGCATATACTTTCAGCACAATTTAAGCAGAACCTCTAATCTAGCAGCAACATCTGACTGCCTTGGTCCACCAGTACGTTTAGGACTGAGCAATTTTGGAAAATGTTGTAATTGCAATTTTTTTTAACCTCGTTATTGCGATTTAATATGTGATTATTTTTCAATGTCTTCTTCTCATGTATTTTTCAATGGACACAAGCAATAAATCAATCTGTTGCATTTGAAAAAAAAAAAAAACTCCACTGTTTTCTGCTTCACTGTAACTTTGTTTCTGCTTTTTTTTTTTTTTTTTAGCTCCAGGATAGCAACTCGGCTCAAATGTGTGTGCGAGGACATCCTGTACCGCTTATCCACTGTGTTTACCAAAGTCATAAACCCAGGCTTGGTCACTATATTAATGGGCATCATGTCTTTCGCTAAAGGCCGGCGCAGAGCTCCGCGCTCCAGCGAGCGCGACGCCCCGTTGTGTGCGCGGCGCTCGCACGCGCCTCAATGGTTGCGCGAACGCGCCAAGCTCCAATTTTACGACCGCGTACGCGATGCGCGGTGTCTGACCAATCAGCGACCTCAGTTCAGTCCCCTCCGCGTGCAGCTGCTCAAGGAGAACGTGAGCATTTAGCAGAGCTCTGCCCGGTGAACAGGCGCGTACAGAATGTGCCGTGTGTGGCGTCTAGGGAGGACGCTGAGCTCTGCATCAGGCTTAAGAACTCTTACTGCTCGAGTTATTTTCATGTGCCATTTCAAATCATGTTCATACGGAGTAATACCTTCATACGGAGTAATACCTTCAAACAGTTTGGTCAGTGATCCCTGTCGGCTGCTGATAGTGTTGATAAAGTCCTGTGGGGTTACCTCGAGAGGTAGCAACAGCAGCAAGGCATATTCAATACAATACATGTCGGTGCGCAGAGGCTTCTTTTTTATGGCCAAAATAATTCCAAACTATGGACGTGCTGCCCCTCTTTGGTACCAAACTTTCAGATGTATCTCTGTCGAGCTTGACACCACTGTGCGACTGGTTAAGCACAGTGTTGACTCCTCCCGCTCCCTGCTCTGGTTTGCTCCGCTCACTCACAAGTCACATAACCAGATCACGTGACCAGTCGAATTGCTGCCTTTGCATTTAGAAAATCTTGTGATATTGCGATATTGTCGCAAATGCAATTAATTGTTCAGCCCTAGTTCAGTCGGTATAGACATGAAGAGATGTTGTCTTAACCCATTCTTTAATCCTACATGGTCGCACAGGTCTGTTTCTGACACAGCTGGGCTGCTTTTAAATGTCATATTACAGCTGAGAGGACTTGTTGGTGTCAGCATCACAGTCCTCCCGGCGGCTTCGAGTAAAGATCTGACACCTTTTGATAAATGAAAGAAAGCGACTCATCCCCGTGCTGCTGACCAGTTTGAATTCAAATAAAGATTAATTATAGTTATGATATCGGATGATGAGCGAAACGTCTTGTTGGTACAAATAAAGTCCAGTTGTTCTGTATTGAACGCCTTTTTTGAAATTATACCGGTAGTTATGTTGCACATATGTTTTACAACAAAGCAAAGAATGTTCCAGTCTGATCTCAAAGGTCTGACAAACTGAATCGGGATCACCGAGTCCACCTTCAACTCCCCATCTGTGTTGTTTTATCTCAGCCCCCTCAACAACCATAATTATCACTCAACGTGTCAGTAAAGATGGGCTTTTTCCAAACTGCTTTAGCTACACATCGTTTCTGTCTCATATGTTCCTCCCATCAATAAAACATCTGCAGCTCACTGACTCTGTGGTGCGTTCAGGGTCATTACCACTATGCTTTACTGAACTTTTATTTGACACTATTGAGTTATTTATATTCCAGTTTGTTTCTGTAAGGAGTTTGCTAACCTTTGCACAGGCAAATGATTAAAAATCAATGTTGCAAGGTGGCCCTGTGATGGACTTGCGACCCATCCAGGGTGTACCCCGCCCCTGCACAGTGATTGCTGGACATGGGCACCGGCGACCCCCGTGACCCAAAATGGAAGAAGCGGGTAAAGATAATGGATGGATGGATGGAGATGGATGGATGGATGGATGGATGGATGGATGGATGGATGGATGGATGGATGGATGGATGGATGGATGGATGGATGGATGGATGGATGGATGGTGCAAGGTGTGAAATTGTTATTAACTACTTGCATGATATTTTTGTTCAAAGAACAATTGTCCTGATAAAAAAAACAAAGAAGTGACAATAAGGATGAGCTCGTACTCGACAGCTAGATGTGTTTGCAGGAAGGATGGGATGAAATAACATCTGCACTCTTCATCATTTCCTCATCGTCAGAACGTCTTAGTGCCGAGAGAAGGAACTTGAACAATGCAAAGTGAGGGAAACTTTACTAAAACTATTTGTTTTAACCTGTTGCAGCTTGAAATGCATAAATGGATGTCTATGAAATTACAATAAGTTTATCAATATTTACAATTAAAATGTATGACGCTAATAAATGCAAACATGGTCCACGATAAGAAGGGTAAAAAGACCTTTATGACCCTATCAGTATATGGGTCAAATATATATTTGATTTAGTGTATAATTTAGGGATGCACGATATTGGATTTTTGGACGATATCCGATATGCCAATATGTCCAAACTTATTTGGTGATAACTGATGCCAATACTGATCTTTTTTTTCATTAGCCCTACTTACAGAGACTACAAGTTACAATTAGAGACTATAATTTGAGTCTATAATTTAATAATTATAATTTAATTTACAATTAAAGACTACAAGTTTTTAGAGACTACCGGGTTTTTCCTGGCAAAAACCAATGCAGACATGTTCCCGTTTTTAGTTTTCTACACCGCCTTAAAATCTAGCTGTTTTTTTGCTACTTTTCCTTTTAATTATAATTTTATTTTCATTTGTTTAAAAAAATTGTATGCATCCTTTATGATTGTCTATTGTTGTTGTCCACTGTTGTCATCACCGTTTGTTAAATTCAAGTCTCTCTTGTAAATGAGTCCCCGGGGCTCAATGGGACTACCTGTAACCTGTATAAATAAAGGTTGAATGAAAAATAGCTTTCCTTCTGTGGAATCAAAATACTACATTCAGTGTGTTTCCCCTAGATACGTGGTTGGTTTGATGTCAAACAATATTTTCACGGACCAGGGCGTGGTCTGGAGGTTTTCCCCAACAGAATTTTGAATAAAGTAGATGCCATTTCCTGCATTCTGGTGTATTTTACAAACATTTAAAACATTTTTTGCTTCAGATATTGACTGTGTGACAAACCACTTCATGAGCTGAGCTCATCGTCGGTTTTATCAGTTTGTTTAAAGATCCACTGACGTGATTTTTCTACTATTCATCAAATTGCTCAAAATATATATATATTATCATTTAAATATGTTAGTTTTTGCAAACAAAATGATAAATCACTTTAATTTTGCTTTAAAAGTGATTTTGAACTTCAAGCTGTGTTTAATCATGGGAAATCCGTTTACACCCGAACGCACCATCTGTGATGTCATGTGCAGAGTTGAGGCAGAGCTCTTGGCTTGTCACGGTATGAGCAGCTCACATAAAAGTAAGTCTGATACGGCATCAGATCTAAATTAGATCCTGCTGTTTCTTGTTCCATCACCCAAACTATTTTCTGCTTCCCAAAATGAAGACAAATAGCTTAAATCTTCACCTAGATTGCTAAATTAGTCAGGTTTTAAAATGTCTGCTATTGAAGAGACTGGAGCCCTCTGCCTCTCACTCTGCACATTACATCACAGATGGTGCGTTCAGGTGTAAACGGATTTCCCATGATTAAACACGGCTTGAAGTTCAAAATCACTTTTAAAGCAAAATTAAAGTGATTTATCATTTTGTTTGCAAAAATTAACATATTTAAATGATAATATATATATATTTTGAGCAATTTGATGAATAGTAGAAAAATCACGTCAGTGGATCTTTAAAGTGCAGCTAACCCCTGCAGTGATTCACACATCAGATTGTTCACAACAGCACAGGAACTTACGTATGCCTGGTGCAAAACTTTTAATTATATTTTTGTGTTTTATAATAAAATTACCCATGACTTTGAACTTTTAGGGGCAGAGATTTTTTTCGAGCAGAAGCAAAAAATGTGAAGCGACAGCTCTGATGTGATGTTAGGAAGCTTGTTCAAAGTATAGTGCTATTTAGTTATAGTTTTATAGTCAATCTTTGTGGGCAGGTTGAAAAAAATGCAGTTGTAATCCTTCAACATGCACAGATACGGCTGCACACCTCCACCTGTCTTCTCCAGACCATGTAGTAGCTGAACTGCTTTGTTCTTCACCAGCAACGTAGAACTGATCTGTGCATGCACCTAACAGAAACTGAAACTAACCACTGGTGTATGTTGACCTGCGTCAAGACTGAGTCATAGACTGATGTGGTAGAGAGAATCCGCTGATTTTTCAAAATAAAACTTTTCCCCTTCTGTGAGGCCCAGTACCCATTGACCCACGGACTGGTGGCGGGCCGCAGCCCAGGGGTTGAGGACCACAGCCCTACATAACTTGCCACGGCAGGGAACTCATCTCGCCTGTGATTTTTATAG
>JBBPBX010002660.1:50786-61432 GCA_038048925.1 Garcialebias charrua
GAACGAGATCTCGGATACAAGCGGCTGAAATGAGTTTTCTCCGCAGGGTGTCTGGACTCTCCCTTAGAGATAGGGTGAGAAGCTCAGTCATCCGGGAGGGACTCGGAGTAGAGCCGCTGCTTCTCCACATCGAGAGGAGCCAGTTGAGGTGGCTCGGGCATCTGGTTAGGATGCCTCCTGGACGCCTCCCTGGTGAGGTGTTCCGGGCATGTCCCACCGGGAGGAGACCCAGAGGAAGACCCAGGACACGCTGGAGGGACTATGTTTCTCGGCTGGCCTGGGAACGCCTTGGGATTCCCCCGGAGGAGCTGCTCCAAGTGGCTGGGGAGAGGGAAGTCTGGGCCTCCCTACTTAGGTTGCTACCCCCGCGACCCGACCCCGGATAAGCAGAAGAAAATGGATGGATGGATGGGCTTGGGAGACTGAATACTTTACTAAAAAAAGTAATTTCAGTAAAATTACCCCTTGTTTTAAAAAAAATTATATAATACTGCAAAGCAACATGTTAAGTTAAATTTGTCAAATAAATACTTTTTTTTTTTTTTGGTTATATCACGAAATTTATCGTTATCGTGATAATGCTCTGAAATATCACAATATAATTTTTGAGCCATATCGCCCACCCCTACCATACAGTACATCCTGGTTCACATCCTTTTCCCATTATACCCACTGTCCCTCCTCTAATCTGTACATGTCCAAACCATCTCAGGCTGGCTTCTATTTATCTCCCAGTTGTTCAACCTGTGCTGTACTTCTGATGATCTCATTCCTAATCTTATCCATCCTTGTCATGCCTAAGGAGAACCTCAACATCTTCGTCTCTGACACTTCCAGGTCTGTCTCCTGGTTTTAGTTAATGTCATTGTCTTCGAACCATACAACATGGCTGGTCTCACTATTCTCATAAACCTTTCTATGCACTCCATCCTGCCTGGACCTTCTTCGTCACCACTTTACCATACTCCCTTTTTTCATAGTTGAACCTAAAGGCCCCAGTATAGCTCTGTGTTTGGCCGTACGCAGCTCTATGCCGTTCGAACGCAGAGGCACACGCGTAGCCCCGCAGGGCATGTACGCGTCAAACTCAAATTTTACAACCGCGAACGCAAGCGAGTTGTCACACAATATACTGCCCGGCGCCGGACCATTTTGTATGCGACACAAATGTATTAAATTCCCCTTCTTCATCCTTGATCTGGCCTTTTCTTTTGTTTTTTTTTGCCAAAAGGCAGTGATCGCTTCCTCCTCCGCTGACCCCATGACTGAAATGATGAGGAAATGAATGAATTTGTCACAAGCGAATTAAACTCGGGTCCAACGTGGCTGCGCGAGGTTCTGCAGATTTCCTGGTGTAATGGTCTTGATGTGTGGGTTGCAGGACCAGTGCTCCCTGTTTTTAGTTTATTTTTTAAAACTTTTTATTAACATTTAAAAACACAGAATACCGCTGTGGCAGAAGCTGCCGGCTCTCGCCTTTTTTCCCCACCCGACCTGTCAATCAATTCAGTAGGCGTGTCAGCAAATGACCAATCAGCGACCTCAATTTGTCCCGTAGGTAAACGCTCTGCCCTGCATCTGCTCAAATGACGTCAAGAATTTGGTGCGAAAACGCTGGAGCCTCACGCTGAGCTATGGGAGTGAACTGCCTGCGCACAGAACGTGCGCACGGACCGGCGTACGGCCGAACACAGAGCTATACTGGAGCCTTAAAGGTCCACTGACATGACTTTTTTTACTTTTTTGCTCAAAATATATATTTTATCATTTAAATATGTTCGTTCTTGCAAACAAAATTATAAATCACTTTAATTTTGCTTTAAAAGTGATTTTGAACTTCAAGCCGTGTTTAATCATGGGAAATCCAATTACACACGAACGCACCATCTGTGACGTAGTGAGAGGCAGAGGGCTCTGGTCTCTTTAATAGCGGACAATTTAAAACCCGACGAATTTAGCAATCTATGTGAAGATTTGAGCTATTTGTCTTCATTTTGGGAAGCAGAAAATAGTTTGGGTGATGGAACAAGAAACAACAGGATCTAATTTAGGTCTGATGCTGTATCAGACTTACCTTCATGTCGAGCTGCTCATACCCGCGCACTGTGACAAGCCCAGAGCTCTGCCCGGTGTTACGTCACAGATGGTGCGTTCGTGTGTAATCGGATTTCCCATGATTAAACACGGCTTGAAGTTCAAAATCACTTTTAAAGCAAAATTAAAGTGATTTATCATTTTGTTTGCAAAAACGAACATATTTAATACCCTGATGCATGCTCAATAATCCAGGTAGAAAAATCTAAAAAAGCTAAGTCTGGTCCTCTGGACATTCAAAAAACAAAACAAAACAAAGCAAAAAAATTGTAGAAACGTTTCGTCTTTCGTCCGAAAGACTTCCTCAGTCTGAGGTGCTGTGTTCAGCTCAGTCTTATAAATAGCACCCTCTCACAGTGTTACACAACCAGTTGGCTGATGACAGCCGAAACCAGCTGCTCACATGATCAAGGAGGACCATCAGCCCAACGATGGATCGTTAGCACCCTGATGGCTGCCTGCTATTCACAGAGGGCTGAGTGATACAGTACTAGCAATAACAGCATTGTAAGAGGGGGACGGTTGAACCCGGAGGCCTCCACCCCTGTTTAACGATGGGCAGTTTCTTTTCACAAACCCACAACCCACAGACCCACCCACACAGATCAGTATTTACAGTTTGACTCCCATCACCCTCTGGAGCACAAGTTAGGAGTCATCAGGACTCTGTATCACAGAGCAGACAGCGTCCCCACTAACTCAGCAGCCAGACAGAAGGAGAAATCACACACAAAACAGGCTCTAGAGAAATGTGGATATCCTAACTGGGCCTTCCTGAAAGCAGAGAAGAAACCCAAACAGGACTCCAGCCAACCATCAGGTGAAAAGAAGGAACCCAGACCCAGACCAGTGGCCATTCCATATGTTGCAGGAGTTTCAGAGACATTGAGACATTTATTTTCTAAACACATCCCAGTGGCTTTTAAACCCCAAAATACATTACGCCAAAGACTGGTTCATCCCAAAGATCCAGTCCCCCGGCAAAAACAGAGTACCGGTAATATTGTGTATGCTGTTCAGTGTTAGGAGGGCTCTGATCAGTCTTATATCGGGGAAACTAAACAGCCACTGGCCAAAGGATGGCCCAGCACAGAAGATGGTGTTAATACCCTAATGCATATGCTCAATAATCCAGGTAGAAAAATCTAAAAAAGCTAAGTCACGCTAAGGTGGTGTTAATGTTCTGTAATTCTGGCAGGGGTTAATTGTATTTCGCAATAATAATACAAGGGAGATGCTAGTTCAACTAAAGTAATAAAACAACAGCTTACTTTGCCAAATAAATGATTTTTTCCCCTGGATAAATAACAACAGTGCCGCGGGCCGCCATGAGTTCATCTCGACCTGTTGGTTATGGCTCAGCAACACCTGTTCAGCTGCAAATTGAGCCTTCGGTGCTAAACAAATAACAACAACACATCTGCTTTACAGAGTCCCCGACGGGCACACAAAACACATTTAACGAGACTCACCTAAAATTTGAGCATATTTCCTAAACTCTGAGAGTTTTTCCTGAGAGTTGGGCTGCAGCGAGGTGTACTTGTTTTTCCTACACACCGCTGTTCTTACCTTCTTTTTTCTTTCTTTTTTTCTGTTAGCTTCTCTCGTCCAAAACAAAGATGGCGACCGGAAGTGACTGCTGTGGGCAGGTTACTTTTGACAAAAAAATAAAATAAAATAAAAGGTTACCTTTGACATTCAATAATTACTTCTTCTTTTTTTCTAAACTTTTAAGCTGCTTAGCTGAGTGGGTTTCTATTCTAAACATGGATTGAAATCTTAAAAGTCCATTAGGACCTAAGAGCTGCCCTTAACATTGGAATAAAAGAAACACAGCAGGAATGTTTTTTTTTATCTTCAGGGTTGGAACTGGAACCCAGGTCCTACCAATAAAGACTTTAATCCTCTATGAATGAGGTGCCTTTTTTAATCAAGCTGTGAGAGCCTGTCTCTAGACAAAACCTTTTCTATATTCATACATTACTGGTGTCAGTCTCAAATTTATTACCTTGCTAAGCTGAATTGTTCAGACATTTGCTAAATTAAAAAAAAGATGGTGAAAATATGGATAGTAAAACAATTAATGTTAGTATCTATATTAAAAAATAACTAGGCTAACAACATAATTTAGTCTTCAAAGTATTCAGACTTTAAAGACACCACTGACATCAATACAATCTTTTTTTAAGATTTAAAATGTGACTTTAAAGATCTTCAGACATTTTATCTTGAAACACAGCATAGCCTATAACATTGTTATTCATGTGCCTGAAAAATATTAACCTGTCTAAATAAAGGTTGAATGAAAATTTTAATTCGAAAAGTATTTGGTCTAATGTTTATACAAAAGACAAATGTCATTTTACACAATAAATTTACAGATTTTTTAATCCAGACCCTACAAAATGTACTTTATTTTCTACCATTTGAGTGGCAGAGTGACTCCTTCACACTTTTTGTACTGTGATGTCAATCAAAATGTGTTATGTCTTGTGCCTATGTGTTTCTTTTAGAATCAGTTTTGTGAGTAAGAACACACTTCAGGTGTCTGTTTCTAATGCCTCAAGTTATAAATACAGTAAGATGTTTCTGTTTTAATTTTGTGCTCGTGACAAACTTTGCTATTGGTCTCCACTTCTACCTTGTTACTTGTTGCTGAGAAGAAGGTTAAATCATTAACTGGTCCAGATGAAATGATTTAACCTTCTTCTGTTATCTACCTGGATGATTGAGCCTACAAACCTTTGTTTGTTTGTTTGTTGTTGATGATGAGAAGTTCTCCAATTTCTACGATGCTGTACTACCTGGATATCACCTGTAAAGACTGAGGGCAGGGTTTTCTCCGGTTACTCCAGTTTCCTTCCACAGACTAAAAACATGCATGTTAGGCTGATTGGGAACTAAATTGTCCCTATGTGTGAGTGAGACAGTGAATGGTTGAGAGAGTGAATGGTTGTTTGTCTCTATGTTTCCCTGTGATGATGGACTTGCGACCTGTCCAGAGTGTACTTCGTCTCTGGAACAGTGACTGCTGGATATGGGCACCAGTGACACCCACGACCCGAAAAGGAAGAAGCAGGTAAAAGATGATAGACGGATGAATAGAAGTTAAAATGGAAGATGAATAACATATACAGTACTGTATACTGTCTGGCCTTATCTAAAGTGCAGAGGAAATTCTGAGAAAAAAATTCATGCACAACTAGAAGTTTAGCAGCTACAGACAGTTTAGTAAAATGTAACTGGTGTGAATAGAGAGCATCAAGATTTTCTGTTAAAAGACAAAGTAGTGAAGAGCTGTGCACAATCCGTGCATCTAGAGTTTCTTTCTGCTCTATCTTTTGATAAGAGTATTTTCCAGACACCTGGGGGATGATTTATTCTTTTGTCAAAAAGCATGCATGTATTGACCAGACATTGATGGATTTGATATTCATCCAGGGCAATTTCACTGATTACCTGTGTATCTCTCACTCAGTGTGAAGATATGTTAATCAGGGATTTCACCAGGAATAAGCCCCGTATGACTAAAATCACTCTTCTTTTCCCCTGCAATGTGAACATCTTGCTGATAGCACTAGCTGAATAGCTGTAGAGATTATAGCAGCTGTTTGTGGAAAAAGCCCAAAAGAACCACAGGTGTTTCCTCACGGGGAGCCTCAACTTCAAAGTAAAAATCTACACAGAACCCACGCATCACACATGATGCCACTGGCAAAAAAGTAATTAATTCACTCATTCATTCATTATGCACTAGTAGAATGGACGTTTAGTACAGGACTTTAAATGTGCTTCTTTTATCCAAAACCGGTTTGTATTATTTATTTATTTTGATACCTATGGTATACTTTTTTCATTCATTCAACTACAGGTTAGTCTCACTAAGCCACGAGGACTAATTTATGAGAGACCTGTTTTACAGAAAACATAGAGTACAGCTATAGTTACAGTACAAATATTATACTGTTATCCTGATGCATACTCATATATTCTGAAGGCTGTAAAATTGAAACAATATAATCATGTAAAATTGTCTTTTCATTCATCCATCCATTCACTATCTTTGCCCACTTCTTCCTCATCAGGTCATGGGTTTCGCTGGTGCCCATATCCAGCATCACTGTGCGAGGTGGGGTACATCCTGGACAGGTGGCAAGTTCATCACAGCGACACATAGAGACAAACAAGACAAACAACCATTCACTCTCTCACTCACACTTAGGGACAATTTAGAGTTACCAATCAGCCTAACATGCATGTTTTTAACTGTGGGAAGAAATCGGAGTACCTGGAGAAAACACGCATGCACAGAGAAAACATGCAAACTCTACAGAAAGGCCCCCAGCTGAGATTTGATCAAACGACCTTCTCACTAAGAGGCAAGAGCTCTACCAACTGTACCAGTGTGCCATCCAGTCTTTTTTAAATAAATAAATCAATAAAAAGTGTGTTTAAATTACCTACAGCATTTATATGTCATGGATTAATATAAAGCCAATGTTTGCATCTTTTTTAGCTCTCTTTTATTCTCCTCTTTAATATGTGAACTAATTTTTCATTCACTGACACTATGCATGCTGTGCACAGTGGGTTCAGGGCTGTGAACAAACAAAACTGATTTGAATAGTTGTGGTCCAGAAAATCAAAATGACAGCAGGAAGCTCCAAATACCACAAATGTTTGTTTTAGAGTGTGCTAATCTCCTCTAAGCTATCAAATATTTCAAAGTCATTCTTTTTTCTTTTCTTTTTTTACATTTTGCTTCCAAGAAGAAAAGAATATGACTGTTAAGCTGTTTGAGATAGATAGATAGATAGATAGATAGATAGATAGATAGATAGATAGATAGATAGATAGATAGATAGATAGACAGACAGACAGACAGACAGACAGACGGACGGACGGACGGACGGACGGACGGACGGACGGACGGACGGACGGACGGACAGAGAGATATTTGGCATGACACTTTTTTGTGTTCTACTTGTCCAATTTTCTCATTTTTAAACTCACTGCACTATACGTATGCTGTCTTGGTGTAAGGACTTGACAGACAATGTGTGAAAAAGAAGTCAAAGTTTAATGGGAAATCTTTGAAATGCCACAAGCAAATCCCCACAAAAATTGTTGACCAAGGTCACTTTTAAGGGTNTTTGTCACATTGCAGAAAACGTTTCAGAGTCAGAGTCAGAGTCAGAGAGTCTTTATTGTCATTTGCACCGCATGTGGTACATGTGATGAAAACGAGATTATGTACACGGGGTCCCAGTTACATCCAACAACAAATGCAAGAGAAAAACAGTAATAACATCTAGAATTAACTAAGAAAAACATCAACTAGTAATACACTAAGCCTAATATAGTGGGAATAAACAGCAGCACGAACATGAGTTTGTATGAGCAGATGGTCACAGATGAACACAGATGAACACAGCAACAAGAAAACAGATCAGCATCAGCATGATGTGATATTTTGCAGTGTTTATTTTTTATTTTATTTTTATTTATTCATGAGTCTAACAGCCTCAGGGTAGAAGCTGTTCCTCAGTCTAGTGGTTCTACACTTGATGCTCCTCAACCTCCGTCCTGAGGGGAGTGGGGCAAAGAGTGAGTGTGCTGGATGAGTGAGGTCTTTCATGATGCAGGTGGCTCTTTTCCTGCATCTGGAGGTGTAAATGTCTGTGATGGTGGGGATATTATAGTTAATAATTATAGTTGGATAATTATAGTCAGAATAACTGAGTTACCTTCAGAGACTGGCAAACCTGTGACAAAGTCCAATGTGTGACCAAAGACACCCAATGTGTGGAAGTGATTGCAGCAAACCAGACAGGGTTTGGTTTGACATTCTTGTTCTGGGAACAAGTTGAACACACTGCAACAAATTCCTTTGTGTCAGGGGTCGAGGTAGGCATCAGGAATGTCTCTTAGTAAATGCTAACATTCAGTTAACGTCAGAATGACAAGAAAACTTAGATGTGTAGATCCAATTCAAATTTTTGCCTTTGACGGCTTCATGCAGGGATGAATATCCTTCCAAGGGGACCAGGATCAAGGTCTCTCAGCTGAGCCTCTCTTTGTCCTTCTGTATAGCCTGTATCATGACCCCAACGGTGCAGGTTGGGGGAAGTCCTCCTCCATCCTCTGTCTTGGTCTGGTCAGTGGAGGAAAATTGACAGGACCGAGCATCAGCATCATCAAAGCATAATTTAACATTTCTTGAACCAAGTCAGTAGGTGATGGTAATGTGAAATGTGGCTAAAAAGAAGGACCAGTAAGCTTGATGAGAGCTCAGTCATATAGCATTCTGGAGATAAGCTAGTTTTTTTGAGCTGTCCTAATGATGATTGGTATTTCTCCGCCTTCTAGCCAATGCCTCAGTTCCTCTAGAGCTAGTTTTATGGGTTCAATTCCCACAAAGCTAGCTCTAGTGGAATTGAGATTCCTGGTTGCTTACACCAGTCTGCTATGTCGATGACAGACGTCGAGAAAAGAATGAGCAGGGATGGAGCTTCTCATCCTTCTTGGACCTTTGAGAGAGTGCATCTCTAACTCCAGAGTCTAATGCGTCCACCTCTAGGACACACTGGAGCTTCCTGTCAGGATACGCTAGACTAGGTGCAGTTGTGAATAATGTTTTCAACTCACCAAATGCCTCTGAGGTCCTTACAAACATGTAGGTAGAGATGAGCCCAGTGAGAGAAGCAGCAACATAATTATAGTCCTTTATGAAATGGCAATATAAATGTGCAGAACCCAAGAAACATCTCAGCTGCTTCCGTTTCTCCGGGACTGGCCAATCAGCATAGGGTTTTTACCTTCTTAGGGTCTGTCCAAACCTGCCCACTCTCAAAAATCAAACCCAGAAAGGTTACAGAAGATGCACGAAAGTTACACTTTTCTGCCTTAACAAAAAGCCATTTTTCAAGGGGGTGCTGAAGAACATAGATGTTGAGTGTTCTGCTGAGGATCCTTGGAATAAATAATGATGTTATTTAGATATACAAACACAAAGGTGTTCAGGAAGTTACAAAGGACAAAATGAACTAAAGTCTGAAAACAGCGAGGGCACTGGTCAGTTCGAAAGGCATGACCAGATACTCAAAATGTCCTAGAGGTGTTATGAAGGCTGTTTTCCATTCATCACCTTTTCAGATCCAGACGAGATGGTAAGCATTGTGGAGGTCTAACTTCATAAAAATTATAGCGTTGTGAAGTTGTTCATAAACAGACTCAATCAGAAGTAATGGATGTTTATTCTTTACAGTGATCTAATTTAACCTTTTATAGTCAATACAGTACTTGGTTTTAGTGTCTTGTCTTTTTAGGAAACCAAAACAAATCCAGCTCCCATGGGGGATGCAAAGGGTTGAATTATGCCAGATTATAGAGGCTCCTCACTTTAGTTCCTTGTTGTTTCCCTTTCGGGCCTGTATGTCTGGGTTTTAATGTCTGAGAGTGGTAAGAAGGTCACCTGGAAGGAGATTAATGGTGTAATCATAAGGCCTGTGAGATGGTAAAGACAGTGCCTTTTGTTATCGAAATACTGGATGCCAAATCAGGGTCGCAATAGAGGATATTAGTGAGATCAATCCTCTCCATGCTCTTAGATGCTTTATGAAATGAGGGAATGGCTGATTGTAAACACTTTTCAGAACAGTTCTTACTCTAGCTCCTAATCCTTTTGCCAGCCCATGTGATTACAGGATTATGTTTTCTTCCATTCATCCATCCATCCATCCATCCATTATCTTTGCTTGCTTTTTCCTTTTTGGTTTCCCATGGGTCACTGGTGCCCATGTCCAGCCATCACTGTGTGAGAGGAAGGGTACACCCTGGACAGGTTGAAAGTCTATTACAGGGCCACATAGAGACAAACAACCATTCACTCTCTCACTCTCACCTCGGGACAATTTAGAGTTACGAATCAGCCTAACATGCATGTAGGTAGGTAAACTCTTATTCACACTCTGTCAAACCTGTGCTGAATCTAAACCAGCGGGGTCCTGCAACCATAACACTCAGCAGCATGCTCTGATGGGGGTGTGGGTGACTGAGTTGAACAAGGAGCTAAAATTTGGTTATCGTGTCATAAAAATCACTCAGGTCTGGCACTTTTGCAGATGGAGCCCTTCCGTTTTTGTTGACTACATTCACACATTTCTGAAAGGCACACAGGTGGCTTCTGGTTAACTGGCAGATCTGAACACTTTTAATTTAGTGAACGAAGGTGTAAAAATGGCACTTTTGAGCTAAAGGTTGCAGACCCCTGATCGTACGGAACCATTGTTCGCTCTGATGTTCAACGTAGGAACAGGTTGGCAGTTGCACTACCGGTACCGCATGATGTTTTACTGAACTGTACAGTATTCTAATGAAGGTGTGCAAATTGTATTTTTTTTTAATCTTTGTTTATTCTTTATTGTATTTTCTGCATTTAATGAAACTTTGCGTGTTTATAATTTTAATGACGTAACTACTAGCCATCGGCTAAAAACGTTTTATACTGTTAGCTTGTTAGCAGGTTAGATATTTTCAGTTAAACAAGTCAT
>JBBPBX010002661.1:10383-26429 GCA_038048925.1 Garcialebias charrua
GCCAGAGACCTCAAGGGAACCCCTTACTGTTAAGGTGTGATCTGTCAATTTACATGTATGTGTTACCTCAGCTTGCAATTTACATATGATGGTGCGTGATTTCTTTAGACTATTATAACTCCACAAGCTCACATTTTTGGTTTCAGTGAATTGAAAAAGCCCCCTGGATAGGGGTCGAAACGTCTTTTGCAACAAATAAAGTCCAGTTGATCTTGTATTGAACGCCTTTTTGATCAGCGGGAGATGTTTACATTATCAACGGGGGGTCAGCGAAAAAGATCCACTCTGGAGGCTGGGTTCAAAAACCATCGGAGTCAAAGCCCCCCTCTTTGTGGACTCGTGTCAACAATACATAGTTCCCATGTGACGTCACATCTGTGGGTTGTCCTTTTTGACCCTCCCACATGTAGGCTAAGCAGCAGTTGGAGCGCATTCTGATAGATGTCCATTTTTCACGTTGTTTTTTTTGTTAATTTCTAATTAATTGCAATGGTTACTTCGTGTTGTGTCAGTGGGTGTTCCAGTCGGGTAGACGTTTGGGCAACGCGCAGGTTTCAGTTAATCAAAAAAAAAGAAAACGTGAAGGATTTATCTCATCGGAGAAGCTGGACTGCAGCTCCTTCACTCTCTGAGTCTGGCTTTGATCTGCTCTGGAAGACGTCGTCCTTTTGGCCGGTAAACAAAATATTCTACATAAATCATTTTGTGAAACTATGTCAGAACAATGTTAGAGTACAACTGTCTGTGTGTTAGAGCTGTTTTTTTTTTTTTTCATTATTTAGCAAACCGTCTTGCATGCTGTTAGCTTAGCATCTCGCTAACGCGACAATGGCCTCCTCTGCTCCTCACGGTCCACCAGACCGTCCCAGTTGGAGAAGGAGGACGGGAGCCAAGTCGTGCGGGCGACGCGTCGGTCCCATGGGACGTGGACGTGCCTCCGCGGCCGCCTCAGCGGATGCACGCCGTCCGACCTGAGCTCCCGCGAGCCACGCTCCAGATGCTAACAACATGCTAACTTCCAACACGGTAAGACTCAAAAGTGCTGGTTCTGGTCCGTGTTCAGCTTGGACTGTTTGTTGGCTGTGTGTTATTTTAGTTAAACCTTTTTTTAGCTGGTTAGATCTGATTGAGACAGTTTACACATCTTTTTTGGATTTAAAGCTGTGAAGCCGGTGTGCTGTGAAGCCGGTGTGGCTCGCTCCTTGTATTAATTAAATAATTAATGATATCGGAGTAACTACTTTGTGACAAGTTGTCTGATTCGTCTGCCATGATTTCTTTCTCAAACTCATTTAACTCGACCACTGCCAGTTTGCTCTTGTTCCTTGGTGAAGCTGTGGTAGCTCGTGTTATTGTCCGTATAATTTGCTCTGCTAGTTCGCCATCTTGCCTTCTTCTGCCTTTAGATGTGGTGCGAAAACCGGTTTGCGCAATACTGGGGGCGTGTCTGGGAACTATGTATAAGCAAAGACGCAGAGAGAAAGGAGCGGTTTCACTCAAAATACACGCCGTGTAAACAGGGCCTTAACTTGGAAGATCAGATCATCAGTCTTTCACCATGAGATGTTTGTGCTGATAAGATAATTGTGCTTGGTTTTCTCCAAACATGACACTGTGCATTATGGGTAAACATTTCTGTTTTAGTCTCACTACCAAAAATTACGTTTCATTTACGTGTAACTTTACAAATCAAAGTCATGCTATGCTATTCTTTATGAGGGATCATAAACTTTAACTGTTATGCTTAAATTCCTGTAAAGTCTAAGATGGAGCTCGTGGATTTTTTCTAACTCCTCAGAGCATCGGACTGTAGAAAAGACTGGCAATAATCTAATATTTTTCACTTGTGAATAAACTTTCTCAATACAAAATGACACCAAAGAGTTTGGAAATTACTTTCAACCCTTTCCAGACTGATAGGCAACAACTGTTTCTGTTCTCTGACTTTTTTTTAAACACCTGTATTCTTCAGAGCAGTGGACAACTACAACCTTTGTTTTTATAGTGGTGCTCACATCAATGATCAGTAATCAATGCATCTGATTAGCAGCATTTGGCTGATTTTTATGGAGGACCAAACTGACATAATAATAAATAAAAGAATAAATATATATCCGACATAAAACAATAAATATATAAATCAAAGTAGAAATATATATCCTAAATAATAATAAATAAAAGAATAAATATATAAATCAAAGTAGAAATATATATTTTAATGAGAAATAAAAGCATAAATATATATATTCTTTTTTATATCTCCTTACACATGAGAAATAAAAGCATAAATATATATATTCTTTTTTATATCTCCTTACACATGAGTTTCCGTCAATAACAATAGATATTTTGCTTTGCCTTTTTCTCGCTGTTTTTCCGTTTGCTGTATTTATTGCTGTATTTATTTATTGCTGTATTATTTGCTGTATTTATTTCTGTTTTGTTTTCTCGCTGTATTTCTGCCTCGTCGTTATGTTAATGAGGAGGGCTGCTTTCTAAGTCCAGCTCTACTATTGGTCAATAAACCGGAAATAGAACGATCGGTGTGCAGATCGATTGAGCATGCCTTCCTACTTGGCGCTTTCGGCATCAGTTCAACAGTACTGAAGTTATGGAGGAATCACAACCACGCTCAGTTTCTGAATTGTTACGGGAGGCTGCGAATAGCTTGGAACTGCGGTAAAGTGAGCCTCCACTCAGCTCCGTGAGCCCTCACTGGCGTATTTGTGCACGTTTACAAGATGTACTACGGTAATGCCGTGGTGAAGCGCTGCGTGTTGCTTTTCAAAATAAAAGCTGAAAATAAACGTTGTCAATAGATGAAAAATACATGAATAAAACCTGTTTATAGTTGAAAAATAATTAAATTAAATCTGAAGCTGTTAATTTAACTGTTATCTCTGGTTATATGTGTATTTTTATGTGAGAATGTCAATTATTTTTTCCCAAAATAAATAAAATAAATAAAAGCTGTTAATTTCACTGTTATCTCTGGTCATGTGTGTAGCCTATTCATTATGTGAGAATGACAATTTTCCCCCCAAAAGCTTCCATTTTGAAGAAAAATAAAACTGCTTTGCTACTTTGCTACCATGAAAACATTTATACAAAAACTAATGTCAGTTTTCAAGTACAAGCAGTTCCAGTCATTTTCTCTGGCGTTACAGGACTTCTCCGGAATCTGTCTCCAGACAATTTACCTGAAAAATAGCCAGTGAAGGTGCAGAAACGAAGTTAATTAAAACAGTCAATAAAAATAGAAATACTTTTTTGTGTTACTTTGATAAAAAAGTTACATTATTCAAATAAAAGGGTACCAAGGCTCACAATATTGGAGCACTGAACGTTGGTTTCAAGAACACAACAGACAGTTCCAGTTGTTTCCTCTTGCTAGTTCCAGGACTTAGTCACTGAAACCTAGGCACAGCATGTGGAACCATTTCTCACATGAGTCACACTGGAACTGAAGAATTACTTAGAAAACTCATTTAGTATAGTACAAAATAATGCGTCTAGTCCCATTTTAACATTACATTTTCACATTATTTTAACAATTCATTATCTTTTAGAAAAACAACCTGAAACAAAGTAATTGTCAGTAAGGCTTTAACTTTCAAACTTTGGTGTGGTAGCAGATGAGATTAATCTAAACACATACACTTTAATTTGATGTTGTACCAGTACTTCGGTACAAACTGTTGTTCCACCTCATGTACCACGTGATGCGATTGACAATAAAGATACTTGAACCGTAAAACATTATCTACAGCATGCTATAAAATCTACCAGTATCACATTGAATAATTTACATTTGTTGTGACACTCAGTGGTGGATAAAGTACTCAAACACTGTACATAAGTAAAAGTACAAATAAACAGACAAAAATGTACTCTGCTCAAAGTAGAAGTACCATATTAATATTTTTACCTAAGTAAATGTAAAATTACTTGCTGTATGTATTACCTAATGCAATGGTCTTCAATATCATTAAGTGTGCCTACTGTAAGTCTATTTTCTGCAATACATTAAAGCTGCACTATGTAACTTTGTAATGTAGTCTGTAACTTTTCTAACAATATATTTTAACATATTTCTTCAATCTGTCACTATCTACTGACAGACTGATGTTAGACAAAGTAATCTCTGAAAAAAACTATAATCCCCTTGCTTCTCTATCAGCATTTATAAAAACACAGAGTGACCCGGACAATGACCAGCCAATAAAAACAGAGTTGTTTGTCACGCCCCCGCCTGTCCCAGCCTCAGCGCCGCGCACGTTCTCATTCAAAGGATTGCAAAGCGATGCAGGACTGTTTTGTATGTGACACAAATGTATTAAATATCCCTTCTTCATCCCAGAGCTGGACTTTTATTTTGTTTTTTTGCCAAAAGTCAAGTGATCGCTTCATCCTTCACTCACAGGAATGAGGAAATTGATTTGTCACGACTCACGAGCGAATTAAATCATGTCCAAAGTGGCTGGTGAAGCTCTGCTGATTTCAGGGTGTTTTTGTGTTGTTGGACGAGTGATTCATGGTTTTATTATATTTTTTAGAACGTTGTATTATCATATAATCACAGAACTTCGCAGCGTCTGCCACAGGACATGTAGTGGGGGCGGAACATTCCAGACATACCAGACATCGACTGACAGACATGAGGAAGTCACGAGCGAATTAAATCATGTCCAACGTTGCTTCGTGAACCTCTGCTGATTTCTGCTGGTTTTTGTGTTGTTGGACAAGTGCTCCATGGTTTTATTATATTTTTTTAAACGTTTTATTAACATATAATCACAGAACTTCGCAGCGCAGACAGGACATGTAGTGGGGGCGGAGCATTCCAGACCTGCACTGACAGAAAGAGGAAGTCACGAGCGAATTAAATCATGTCCAACGTGGCTTCGTGAAGCTCTGATGATTTCTGCTGGTTTTTGTGTTGTTGGACAAGTGCTCCATGGTTTTATTATATTTTTAGAACGTTTTATTAACATATAATCACAGAATATTGAAGCGCTCCGAGCGGACACACAGCAGGGGGCGGAGCTGCAGAACTCAAGTTCAACAGAGAACGGACTGTGGCTCCCCCTCAGAGTCATATATGGCTCTGAGGGGAGGGAGCAGAATGCTTTTACCTGATGAAAATGTTTCTTAAGTCCCAGCGTACTGCAGAAATTACATAGTGAACCTTTAATAGTTTTGTGTCATTTTAATGAACAATGCTGCAGATAATACATGTTTTTATTGTGATTACTCTGTGACACAGTTCACACTTGGACTTGTGATTCTGTACATCAGAATTTCAGGGATGACATGCAGAGATAAATGTCATTAAGCAAACATTAGAAAGAGGAATGATTCAACCTTTGAAAGTTTTTATTTTAACACAAAGTAAAACCAATGTGTCATTTTAACTGCAGTAAACACATTATCGTTCAATGGACCAACTCCCCTCTCGACATCAGTTACTTTCAAACTAATGACAAATCAAAAAGCTGCAACTTGAATGTAACTTGTAACTCAACACATTATAGAAATGGAGTGTAGTCGAAAGTACAGATACTTCATGTAAAATGTAGTGGAGTAGAAAGTACAGATACTTCAAACAACAAGCCACTTCCTCCAAAATCTGGACAACTAATGAGTCAGCTTCATTATCCATGTCTGCAGCTACCTGGACCAGCCACTCACTCAAAACATCGACTCGAAACAGTAAATAGTCATCACTGACTGTATTACTTTCAGCTAAGCTAGCAACGTGCCTTAATTCTTCAGCAATCCTACGATACATGTTTACTTCCTCTCAAATACGGAGATCTCCTAAGAGGACCGCAGCGCAGGCATGCTCAATCGATCTGCACACTGATCGTTCTATTTCCTGTTTATTGACCAATAGTAGAGCTGGACTTAGAAAGCAGCCCTCCTCATTAACATAACGATGAGGCAGAAATACAGCGAGAAAACAAAACAGAAATAAATACAGCAAATAATACAGCAATAAATAAATACAGCAATAAATACAGCAAACGGAAAAACAGCGAGAAAAAGGCAAAGCAAAATATCTATTGTTATTGACGGAAACTCATGTGTAAGGAGATATAAAAAAGTATATATATTTATGCTTTTATTTCTCATGTGTAAGGAGATATAAAAAAGAATATATATATTTATGCTTTTATTTCTCATTAAAATATATATTTCTACTTTGATTTATATATTTATTCTTTTATTTATTATTATTTAAGATATATATTTCTACTTTGATTTATATATTTATTGTTTTATGTCAGATATATATTTATTCTTTTATTTATGTCAGTTTGGTCCTCCATAGATTTTAACCTCTCGAGTCTTCTACTCAGAGTGGTGAACTTACAGTAGGTTTACACACAGCTTGCACACTGACTTGTTTTGTTCTGCACATGAAGATAACTGATGATCAGAGATTATTTATAGCAGATTTATTTATCCAAGTTTAAGACCTGAAAAGAACCAGATGATTTTCTTAAAGTGAAACTTGAAAGAGGCTCATCTCTGTGTACGGCGTGGTTTACCAGGTTAAACGCTCCCACTCCAAATGATATACCTCCTTCTAAGTGATTGTGGCTCTGTCCTTGGATGAAGTTGTGAGATTTGATGAAGTTATGCAGATCTCTGGATGATAAAGACAAGCATTAAAGACATTTAGCAACAAAACTGTTGAAATAATTTACATGAGCTTGTAAAACGAAATCTCTTAAAATTCAACAATGAAACTATTTCATTGATTTGGACGAAAAGACTTGAACAAATAACTAAAACTAAGCTGAGCTGAACTGTAGAGGTAAGAAGTTTTCCTTGTTTTGTGATCTTTTATGTGAATAAACAAAACAGCTAAAGCTGACCCTTCACGTATCTGTTCAAATCAAATCAATTGATTTATATAGCACATTTAAAAACAACTGTTGTCCAAAGTGCTGCACATAATACAAATAGTGAGAAGACGATAAAAAAAAAAAAACAGGAGATCATACAAACATGGAATTTAAAAATATATAAGAAATGAAATAAAAACACAAAATAAAACCCTTAAAAGAGGCAGTAAATAAATACAAACTGGATTCCAAAAAAGTTGGGACACTAAACAAATTGTGAATAAAAACGGAACGCAATGATGTGGAGATGGCAAATGTCAATATTTTATTTGTAATAGAACATAGATGACAAATCAAAAGTTTAATCTGAGTTAATGTAAAATTTTAAAGGAAAAAATATGTTGATTCAAAATTTCACAGTGTCTGCAAATCCCCAAAAAAAGTTGGGACAAGTAGTAATAAGTGGCTGGAAAACGGAAACTGAGCATATAACAAACAGCTGGGAGACCAATTAATACTAATTAGGTCAATTGACAACATGATTGGGTATAAAAAGAGCTTCTCAGAGTGTCAGTGTCTCTCAGAAGCCAAGATGGTAAGAGGATCACCAATTCCACCATTGTTGCGCAGAAAGATAGTGCAGCAATACCAGAATGGTGTTACCCAGCGTAAAATAGCAAAGACTTTTAAGTTATCATCATCAACCGTGCATAACATCATCAAAAGATTCAGAGAATCTGGAACAATCGCTGTGCGTAAGGGTCAAGGCCGTAAAACTCTACTGGATGCTCGTGATCTCCGGGCCCTTAAACGTCACTGCACCTCAAACAGGAATGCCACTGTCAAGGAAATAACAGAATGGGCTCAGGAATACTTCCAGAAAGCATTGTCAGTGAACACAATCCACCGTGCCATCCGCCGTTGCCAGCTGAAACTCTACAGTGCAAAGAGGAAGCCATTTCTAAGCAAGCTCCACAAGCTCAGACGTTTGCACTGGGCCAGGGGTCATTTAAAATGGAGTGTGGCAAAATGGAAGACTGTTCTGTGGTCAGATGAGTCACGATTTGAAGTTCTTTATGGAACACTGGGACGCCATGTCATCCGGACCAGAGAGGACAAGGATAGCCCAAGTTGTTATCAACGCTCCGTTCAGAAGCCTGCATCACTGATGGTATGGGGTTGCATGAGCGCTTGTGGCATGGGCAGCTTGCATGTCTGGAAAGGCACCATTAATGCAGAGAACTATGTTCAGGTTCTAGAACAACATATGCTCCCATCTAGACATCTCTTTCAGGGAAGACCCTGCATTTTTCAACAACATAATGCCAGACCACATTCTGCAGCAATCACAACATCATGGCTACGTAGGAGAAGGATCCGTGTACTGAAATGGCCAGCCTGCAGTCCAGATCTTTCACCTATAGAGAACATTTGGCACATCATAAAGAGGAAGGTGCGACAAAGAAGGCCCAAGACGATTGAACAGTTAGAGGCCTGTATTAGACATGAATGGGAGAGCATTCCTATTTCTAAACTTGAGAAACTGGTCTCCTCTGTCCCCAGACGTCTGTTGAGTGTTGTAAGAAGAAGGGGGGATGTCACACAGTGGTAAAAATGGACTTGTCCCAACTTTTTTGGGATTTGTTGATGCCATGAAATTTTGAAACAACATATTTTTCCCTTAAAATGATACATTCTCTCAGTTTAACTTTTGATCTGTGATTCGTGTTCTATTCTGAATAAAATATTAGATGTTGGCACCTCCATATCATTGCATTCAGTTTTTATTCACAATTTGTTTAGTGTCCCAACTTTTTGGGAATCTGGTTTGTAAATAAAATAAACTCTGTTACTGTATGAAAAACCATTGAGTACAAATATGTTTAGAGACGAGACTTAAAAACACCAAGAGTTGAAGTCTGTCTGATATGAAGAAGCTGCTTCCACCATTTAGGAGCTACAGCTGAAAAGGCCTGCGCACCTCTGTGGTCCAGCCTGCACCTTGGAACAACCAAAAGCAAGTGATCATTAGATCTGGGGGATCTAGAAAGTTCACAGGGCTGCAGGTGACAGGTCTACAGGAGCTGTCCATCCAGGGCCTTACAGGTCAACAATTAAACTTTAAAATCAATCCTAAAATGAACAGGGAGCTAGTCAAGGGATGCAGCACTGGGGAGATCTGTTCATGCTTCTTAGTGTTAAAAACGATCTGCAACGTTCTGCACCAGCTACAGATTTATCCAGCCCGGCTAACACCGACATACAGAGAGTTATACTGTAGTAGTCGAGCTGGGAGGGAATACAAGTTTGAATCAGCCACCCTGCGGAGAAAACTCATCTCCCTTAGAGATAGGGTGAGAAGCTCAGTCATCCGGGACGGACTCGGAGTAGAGCCGCTGCTTCTCCACATCGAGAGGAGCCAGTTGAGGTGGCTCGGGCATCTGGTTAGGATGCCTCCTGGACGCCTCCCTGGTGAGGTGTTCCGGGCATGTCCCACCGGGAGGAGACCCAGAGGAAGACCCAGGACACGCTGGAGGGACTATGTTTCTCGGCTGGCCTGGGAACGCCTTGGGATTCCCCCAGAGGAGCTGCTCCAAGTGGCTGGGGAGAGGGAAGTCTGGGCCTCCCTACTAAGGCTGCTACCCCCGCGACCCGACCCCGGATAAACGGAAGAGATTGGATGGATGGATCAGCCACTCAGAGACTTGATTTCACTTTAAATAAAAGCCTCAGTTTAAAACAATATTTTACAACAGCACTAATTTATTTCTCAAAGTTAAAAATTATAATAAAATATCACAATCATAACAGTTTCATGATTTAAACAGGTCAGTCTCGTAAGACCAAACAAGTAAACTGCCTGACAACTACCTGGTTATTAGTTGTCTTTTGCATATAACTGTATCTTCCCTGATTACCAAAATGTTGAGAAAGTTGTCTAGTTTAACTGCAATGAAGTAATATGATGTAGGTAAACACAGGGAAATGATTTGGGGAAGGAGATATGAGAATACATGAGAGTTGAAAGAGCTCAACTCTTCAGAGAGCTGAAGTTACTGAAGTAAATTTGGTCAGGCGATACTGAGGTTGTGCAGAGCCAAGATCACTAGATACTTTTACAAAATTATTCTGGAGATGGTTGCGACTGAGAAATATATTACCCCAGCCAAATTCCACATACTATCAAATGACTGATTCTCCTTTCACTTTATAGCATTTTTTTTCCCTTCTTCTTCTTTCGGCTTATCCTTCTTCAGGGGTCGCCACAGCAAACTAAATCACACAAAGACTTGGTAATTGTTTTTACACCAGATGTCCTTCCTGACACAACTACAGACCACCGAGCTACCACAGCCCTCTGTGTGGAGCTGCTATCTAGGGTGCCCAGGGGAGCAGATGTAGGGCTAAAGGGTCTTGCTCAAGGGCCCAGAGAGGGGCAAATGAGGTGTGGGTCATTCACAAATCCCACACACATTTTGATGTCGTCAGTACCGGGAGTAGAACCAACGATTTTCCGATCACAGGCCCACCTTCTGTAACCTCTGCGCCACCACCCCCTTCCTTCATTTCCTACCATATTCTTTTCATATTTCATACTCTAGTCATCAAAAAGAATTCTGTCAACATGGAAAGTTGTAGCTGTTTGATTTAACATCAGTAACTTCAGTCTACAGCTGGAAGTCAGTTAAAATGTTCAACATCCCAAGTAAAAATGTTCAACACGCCAAGTGAAAATGTTCAACACGCCAAGTGAAAATGTTCAACACGCCAAGTGAAAATGTTCAACACGCCAAGTGAAAATGTTCAACACGTCAAGTGAAAATGTTCAACATCTCAAGTGAAAATGTTCAACATCTCAAGTGAAAATGTTCAACATCTCAAGTGAAAATGTTCAACATCTCAAGTGAAAATGTTCAACATCTCAAGTGAAAATGTTCAACATCTCAAGTGAAAATGTTCAACATCTCAAGTGAAAATGTTCGACACGTCAAGTGAAAATGTTCGACACGTCAAGTGAAAATGTTCGACACGTCAAGTGAAAATGTTCGACACGTCAAGTGAAAATGTTCGACACGTCAAGTGAAAATGTTCAACATCTCAAGTGAAAATGTTCAACATCTCAAGTGAAAATGTTCAACATCTCAAGTGAAAATGTTCGACATGTCAAGTGAAAATGTTCGACACGTCAAGTGAAAATGTTCGACACGTCAAGTGAAAATGTTCAACACGCCAAGTGAAAATGTTCAACACGTCAAGTGAAAATGTTCAACACGTCAAGTGAAAATGTTCAACATCTCAAGTGAAAATGTTCAACATCTCAAGTGAAAATGTTCAACATCTCAAGTGAAAATGTTCAACATCTCAAGTGAAAATGTTCAACATCTCAAGTGAAAATGTTCAACATCTCAAGTGAAAATGTTCAACATCTCAAGTGAAAATGTTCAACATCTCAAGTGAAAATGTTCAACATCTCAAGTGAAAATGTTCGACACGTCAAGTGAAAATGTTCGACACGTCAAGTGAAAATGTTCGACACGTCAAGTGAAAATGTTCGACACGTCAAGTGAAAATGTTCGACACGTCAAGTGAAAATGTTCGACACGTCAAGTGAAAATGTTCGACACGTCAAGTGAAAATGTTCGACACGTCAAGTGAAAATGTTCGACACGTCAAGTGAAAATGTTCGACACGCCAATTGAAAATGTTCCGACACGTCGAGTGAAAGTGTTCCAATAATGGGTACAAATGACATGTACCCTCTGCCCGCCTCTCCACCATGGGGAGCAGGGCCTTCACCTGCTCTGCCCCTCACCTCTGGAACGCTCTAACGCCAGACCTCCGAAACACCACCTCCCGTTCTCTGTTCAAGACTGCTCTGAAAACACATCTCTTTAGACTAGCTTATCATTAACTTTACTAAATGTATTTTTATTATCTTGCATTTTATAATCTTTATGTATTTTATATTTCAATTTGTCGCTGACATTGTTTGATCTGTATTACACTGTATTGGTTTGTTAAGTGTCCTTGGATGTCCTGAAAGGCGCTTTTAAATAAAATGATTATTATTATTATTATTATTATTATTATTATTATTATAAAATGTTCCGACACGTCGAGTGAAAATGTTCCGACAGTGAAAATGTTCGGACACGTCGAGTGAAAATGTTCCGACAGTGAAAATGTTCGACACGTCGAGTGAAAATGTTCGACACGTCGAGTGAAAATGTTCGGACACGTCGAGTGAAAATGTTCGGACACGTCGAGTGAAAATGTTCGACACGTCGAGTGAAAATGTTCGACACGTCGAGTGAAAATGTTCGACACGTCGAGTGAAAATGTTCGGACACGTCGAGTGAAAATGTTCGGACACGTCGAGTGAAAATGTTCGACACGTCGAGTGAAAATGTTCGACACGTCGAGTGAAAATGTTCGACACGTCGAGTGAAAATGTTCGGACACGTCGAGTGAAAATGTTCGGACACGTCGAGTGAAAATGTTCGACACGTCGAGTGAAAATGTTCGACACGTCGAGTGAAAGTGTTCGACACGTCGAGTGAAAATGTTCAACACGTCAATAGAAAATGTTCAACACGTCAAGTGAAAATGTTCGACACGTCAAGTGAAAATGTTCGACACGTCAAGTGAAAATGTTCGACACGTCAATAGAAAATGTTCAACACGTCAATAGAAAATGTTCAACACGTCAATAGAAAATGTTCAACACGTCAATAGAAAATGTTCAACACGTCAATAGAAAATGTTCAACACGTCAATAGAAAATGTTCAACACGTCAATAGAAAATGTTCAACACGTCAATAGAAAATGTTCAACACGTCAATAGAAAATGTTCAACACGTCAATAGAAAATGTTCAACACGTCAATAGAAAATGTTCACGTCAATAGAAAATGTTCGACACGTCAAGTGAAAATGTTCGACACGTCAATAGAAAATGTTCAACACGTCAATAGAAAATGTTCAACACGTCAATAGAAAATGTTCAACACGTCAATAGAAAATGTTCAACACGTCAATAGAAAATGTTCAACACGTCAAGTGAAAATGTTCAACATCTCAATTATGCAGTCGTAAAAAAAATTAATTTTTACCCAATTCGATTGTATTTTTAAAAAAGTACGGTACAGTATTTGCAATTCATTTTTAAAAAATTTTTTAAACACGCTACATTAATTTTTACATTTTTTTTTTTATCCAAGTATTTTTTTTTCCCAGTGATGGCTAATTTTGGTAAATCATCTACTGTATACTGTATTTAGTTTTTTATATAAATGTTATTGTATTTAGACAATTTTAGAACACATTTTTGCTTTCTTTCATTTTAAGAGGCTTGTTCAACCAAATATGATTTGAGTTCCATTAAGATTTTAAAAATGGTCAAACATGCTTAAAATAAGTACAATAAACAAAAAAAAACACTAAAATCAAGACAAACCCAGTTGTTTTTAATAATTGCCTGAATCTGCAAACACTTAAAAATTTTTTTTAACAATGACAAATCTATATTATAATGTTAAACCTCTTATGAACAAGCACTTACTTGTAAATGAGGTAACTGTTTCGTACTTTTATCCCTCCTTTGATAAAACTCACCATACTTTCATCCTGCAACAAAATGCAATAAATATACACGTAGATTAATAGAAGTCAAATTATTTTCTTTTATTTTTTTTATATTTAGCTCAACTACAAACTACAGAAAACATGAACTGAATGTCTACACAACAGAATTCTTGGAACATTTTTTGCATTTTGCAGCATTTTTAGGAAAACCAGTTGTGCTGTGTCGTATCAGGTGAAACACAATAATGTTTGAAAAAGCTGATTAACAGTGGAGCACCTGTAGGAAAGTGAGAGCAGCTCTTTGGAGTTGACACTCTGCAAAACACACTTCTGCATGAAGCTGCTCTGCAAACAACAACAAAAAACAGACACAATCAGTAAAGCTTTGAAAGCAAAATCAGACTTTTATTTTAAAGGGTTCCATAATTTCTTATGGAGCGTGGATGTCAAAGAGTTCTACCTCAAATGGTTTAGGTCCTACCTCATCCTGAAATCCAAGCCCTCCACGTGTTCTCTAGATCCTCTCCCAACAGTGCTTGTAAAATTGTGCTTTTTTTCCACTTCTCCCTATCATTTCTGCCATTATTCACTCTTCTCTTTCTTCAGGAACTGTGCCAACTATTTTCAAAACTGCAATTGTCACTCCGATCCTTAAGAAATCTGGAATGGATCCAAATATTTTCAAAAATCTTTGCCCTATTTCTAGCCTTCCATTCATCTACAAAATTCTAGAAAGAAAAAAAACAGTTGCTTCTTCTCAACTCCACCTCCATTTAACCAAAAACAGTCTATATGAACAGTCCCAGTCTGGGTTCGGCCCAGCACAGAACCTGCTCTCCTCAGAATCACTAACACTCTTCTCATGGCAGCAGATTCTGGTTTACTTTCTCTCTTCATCCTTCTCAATCTCAGTGAAGCTTTTGATACAATCTCTCACAACATTCTCCTCCGCAGACTTTCATCCATTGGCATCACTCATACAGCTCTCGCTTGGTTTCAGTCATATCTCTCTGGCTGCACTCAGTTCATCCAACTTAAATCATTCAGATCCCACTCCTCCCCCGTGACTTCAGGTGTGCCCCAATGCTCTGTCCTGGGGCCCCTTCTTTTCATCTACCTTCTCCCCCTTGACAATATCTTCAGTAAATGTAACATTCACTTCCATTGTTTTGACGACAACACCCAGCTCTTCTTATCCACTGCACCTAATTCTTCACTTCCTCCTTCCTCACTCACTTTCTGCTTAACTGAAATAAAATCCTGGTTTACTGTACATCTACCGGTAACTTCCTTAAATTAAACAGTGATAAAACAGAGTTTCTACTCATTGGCACTAAATCCACCGTAGCTAAAGTCAATACTTTTTCCCTCACCATTTACAACTCCTTGGTTTCTCCCTCCCCTTACGTTAAGAGTTTGGGGGTCATTCTTTTCACTCTCACATCAATAATATTACACGGTCTGCATACTTCCACCTTTGAAACATCAACCGTTTCTGTCCATTCCTCTCCCCGCACTCTGCTTATCCTGGTCCATAGCTTGGTCATTTCTCAAATTGATTACAACTCTCTCCTATTTGGTCTAAATTACTCCATAAGCTTCAAATGGTTCAAAATTCAACTGCTCGCATAGTTACCAACCCCCCCTCATTTCACCACATCACCCCAGTTTTACAGTAACTTCTCTGGCTTCCACTTACATTCAGAATTAAATTTAAAATCCTGTTGTACACATTCAAGGCCATGCATAACCTCGCCCCTCCCTATCTGTCCGATCTCCTGTACATCATCATCCATTCACGCTCCCTTCGTCCTTCCTCTTCCATCCACCTCAACGTGCCTCTTATCCACCTCAGCACCACGGGACACAGCATTTTTTCACTATGCTCCCCAACTCTGGAACGCTCTTCCCCCAGACATCCGTAATATTGACTCCCTTCAGACCTTCAAATCACAACTCAAAACTCATCTGTTCAAGTTAGCCTTCTCACTTTAATTTTTTATTATTTTATTCTTGGGTTAGTGTTTTTATAGCAATTTTGTATTGTGTCGTTTTGTGTTTTATTTTGTTTTTTTAATGTGAAGTGTCCTTGGGTGTCTTGAAAGGTGCCAACAAAAAAAATGCATTATTATTATTACTACAAGTAGTCCTCCACTTACGACGGGGATCTGTTCCTACGTGTCGTCTTAAACCGAAATTCGACGTAAGTCGGAACATACGTACATACTGTACTGCACCTTATACGTACAGTACTGTATTTTACCAAGCACTTAGTCTATCCTAACACAGTACCCTACATAATTATCAAAAAACACATACATTTGGGAGCCATAATGAAGGGAAAAAAAGAGTTAATTTCCTACTGGGATGCTGGTGAAGCCATTTCCTCCGTCCCTCCTCCGTATTCTCCATTCGTTTTATGACGTAAAACCGCCGTCCAGCTCGGTCCAGCCTCTGTTTTCTCCATTCGTTTACAACATAAAACCACGTTCACAGTACAGTTTTGTTTTGTTTTTTGAATGTCCAGAGGACCAGACTTAGCTTTTTTTAGAGAGTACAGTGCAGCATTCCTTTGCCGCTACGTTTACTGCGTAACTCAGCTTTTCA
>JBBPBX010002661.1:32470-61214 GCA_038048925.1 Garcialebias charrua
GAGGAGACCAGTTTCTCAAGTTTAGAAATAGGAATGCTCTCCCATTCATGTCTAATACAGGCCTCTAACTGTTCAATCGTCTTGGGCCTTCTTTGTCGCACCTTCCTCTTTATGATGCGCCAAATGTTCTCTATAGGTGAAAGATCTGGACTGCAGGCTGGACATTTCAGTACCCGGATCCTTCTCCTACGTAGCCATGATGTTGTGATTGCTGCAGAATGTGGTCTGGCATTATCTTGTTGAAAAATGCAGGGTCTTCCCTGAAAGAGATGACGTCTAGATGGAGCATATGTTGTTCTAGAACCTGAACATAGTTCTCTGCATTAATGGTGCCTTTCCAGACATGCAAGCTGCCCATGCCACAAGCGCTCATGCAACCCCATACCATCAGTGATGCAGGCTTCTGAACGGAGCGTTGATAACAACTTGGGCTATCCTTGTCCTCTCTGGTCCGGATGACATGGTGTCCCAGTGTTCCATAAAGAACTTCAAATCGTGACTCATCTGACACAGAACAGTCTTCCATTTTGCCACACTCCATTTTAAATGACCCCTGGCCCAGTGCAAACGTCTGAGCTTGTGGAGCTTGCTTAGAAATGGCTTCCTCTTTGCACTGTAGAGTTTCAGCTGGCAACGGCGGATGGCACGGTGGATTGTGTTCACTGACAATGCTTTCTGGAAGTATTCCTGAGCCCATTCTGTTATTTCCTTGACAGTGGCATTCCTGTTTGAGGTGCAGTGACGTTTAAGGGCCCAGAGATCACGAGCATCCAGTAGAGTTTTACGGCCTTGACCCTTACGCACAGCGATTGTTCCAGATTCTCTGAATCTTTCGATGATGCACGGTTGATGATGATAACTTAAAAGTATTTGCCATTTTCCACTGGGTAACACCATTCTGGTATTGCTGCATTATCTTTCTGCGCAACAATGGTGGAATTGGTGATCCTCTTACTAGCTTGGCTTCTGAGAGACACTGACACTCTGAGAAGCTCTTTTTATACCCAATCATGTTGTTAATTGACCTAATTAGTGTTAATTGGTCTTCCAGCTGTTTGTTATATGCTCAATTTCCTTCTTCCAGCCACTTATTGCTACTTGTCCCAACTTTTTTGGGATTTGTTGACACTGTGAAATTTTGAATCAACATAAAATTTTACTTTAACATTTTACATTTACTCAGATTAAACTTTTGATCTGTCATCTATGTTCTATTACAAATAAAATATTGACATTTGCCATCTCCACATCATTGCATTAAGTTTTTATTCACAATTTGTTTAGTGTCCAAACTTTTTGGGAATCCAGTTTGTACACAGAATCAGCAGCCAGGAGACCAGTAACTGACACTGCTGTATAATTTGAGACTAATGGGATACCTTAACATCCACCAGTTCTGGAGAGGGTAAAAAGTGCATTCATTCAACCTTCATTTATACAGTTAGATACTCTCATCAACATCCCCTCACCCCAGCACCACATTCTTGTATCTACTGAGCCAGTCATTGTTCCTCTTGAGTCATGCGTCACCTGATCCCCTAAATCTGTTTAAGTTATTGAGGCAGAAGCTGTTGAGTCATGGCTTCCTGTTTTTGAGTTGTGTAAGTACGGTAATGTTGTTTAGATAAGATCTGTCTGTAGACTGCAGCTGGTGAAGCCTTCATAGGTTCATGAGAAGTGGTGATACAATACAGAAAGGGTCAAGTTTGCAGTAAGGAGCATAGGCGTCACAACGATTATATATTTAGGGGGTGTGTCCCACTCACATTAAAAAAAATTTGTTTGGACCCCCCACCCCCACCACCACTACCCGCACACACGTTTATTATGAAATATTAGTTCACCTAGCGCCGTTTCTATTTCTTCATAAATTAATCCATTCCACTTGATTAATACTCAAACCACTAAAAGTCCACTCTGGATTTTCCTGGTTACCTAGAACAACTCTCCATACCACATGCAGTGTTTCTCCTAGATCACTTGACTTGGCAGGGCGCTCATCTCTTCGGGGGTTTATTCGAAGGGGCAGTGGGGAGGAGGGGGAGACACCTTTGTGTTGCATGCTAGCTTAGTGCTATGTTAGTGCCAGCAGTTGTTGACCAAGGAGGAGTTATTGATGAGTGAGAGAAGCGGAGTGCTATGTCTGACATCTTAGCTAACATATCTGAACTGTGCTGCTAGCTTAGCGCTACATTAGTGCCAGTAGTTGTCGGCCGGGGTGAGAGAAGCAGAGCTTCACCCAAGGAGAGTTGTTGGTCAGGCTACTTCTCGTCATGCTCTCTAAAATAGTTTATTGAATCAAGTGTTTAAATATGTAGATAGTGAGTGTACCAAACCATTTCGGTATGGCACGTTTGGTTCGGTCCACGTGTGTCATTTTTTTTCCACTCATTAAATTTTATCAACAAGAGATTATCCGCCATGGAACTAAAATTCCTAAGCGTGTTTCATCGCGACGCTATCTTGCAGCACATAGCATTAGCAGCCTAGCATCTCGTTGCGGTCATAGACAAACAATTTAAACATAAACGTATTTATGTCTGTGGTTGCGGTCTCCTGCTTTCTTTTTAAAAGACATGAACAAATCCCAAGCTGTGTGTTGACGTTGTTTCATGGAGATTGGATCTGCAGCCGGCAACACATCTAACTTGTTAACGCTCTTGAAACGACATCATCCGAACGTGAACGTGTCTTCTACAAGCAAGAAAAGCAGCTTGTTGCCAAGGTCAATAGCAGCAGCATTTAAACAACCTTGATCAAGTAATTCAGATCAGTCCAGAGCAATGACACAAACTGTAGGACTTTTTAAAACTCTGGATCTACGTTTCTGTTGTTAATGCGCTAGCTTTAAAGTTATTGAGCCGTGCTACGACATCCATCATGTCAACACTTCAGCCAAAAAGCTCAGCACTTTATGAAAAAGCTAAAAGTGATATTATCAACAAGACCTGGACCAGATTAAAGCCCTGATGAGGATGATAATGATGACCGAGAGATTAAACCACCTCGTAACAACAGTTCAAGAAGATGTACGGTATTGTTCTATTATTATTATTATCTAATTAACTTTTTTAAATTTAAAATTATAATCTTATTAACCCAGGTTTTTTTAAGTCTGTTTTATTTCCAGTCTGGGACAGAGATAGCAGCTGAGTATTCTTCCTCTTTGGGGAAATCCACCAGAGATCACCCCCTGATAAGAAGTCTGTGATGACTGAACTTTGAACTTTTCCAGGGACAGGTGGGAGCAGGTCCAAGAAGAGGTTGTGAGTAATGAGGCCAAATACAGCCACACTGCTGCTACCTGTTGTTAATGAGTGGTTTTCTCCACCACTGGAGATCTTCACTGCAACTAGATCTGTGCTTTTAGCAGAAAATGTGGACAAGTTGGTCTTTCTGGCCAAAAACTTAAAACTTGATTAGTTAGATTGTAAACAATCTGTTGCTGCTTATTATTCTGGTTCTGACTGTTATTGTACATCCATCCATCCATTATCTTTTACCCACTTCTTCCCTTTTGGGTCATAGGGGTCGCCGGTGCCCATGTCCAGCAATCACTGCTCGAGGAGTGGGGTACACCCCTGACAGGTCGCAAGTCCATCACAGGGCCACATAGAGAAAAACAAGACAACTACCTGTATTCACTCACACCTAGGGACAATTTAGAGTTACCAATCAGTCTAACATGCACATTTTTGTCTGTGGGAGGCCACTGGAGTACCCGGAGAAAACCCACGCATACACGGAGAGAACATGCAAACTCCACCCAGAAAGGCATCCGGACTGGGATTTGAACCAGGGACCTGCTTGCTGAGAGGCAGCAGCTCTATCAGCTGCACCACCGTAATTTTTTTTATTATTGTTAGTATTGTTATTTTTAAGAGTGCAGTTTATTTAAAATATCATCCAAATGGGTCGCTTTCATTTATTTTTATACAAACGTATTGTTTATTTGGCATATTCTCAAAATAAACGTTTTGTAAGTCTTTGGATACTGGTCTGTGTGGGTTGGTTTTTTGTAACCCACACAGACCAGTATCTCCTGTTTGCCTCTCACCATCCACTGGAACACAAACTTTCTGTCATCAGAACTTTACAGCATCGGGCCAAACACATCCCCACAAAGACAGGAGGGAAGGAAAAGGAACAGAAACACATTGAAAAATCTCTCCAAACATGTGGATATCCTAACTGGGCTTTTGTCAAGTCAGCGAGGAAATCTACAAAACACACTAATAAACAGAAAAAGGAGAACAACAGATGAAAAACCATTGTCATCCCTTATGTGGCTGGAGTATCAGAGAATTTCAGAAGGATTTTCAACAAACAACATCCCAGTACATTTCAAACCCAGCAGGACTCTGACAGAGGCTGGTCCATCACCCTAAGAACAAAACACCCACACACACACAGAGTGGTGTAGTGTATGTGGTCCAATGTAGCGAGGACTGTCCAGACCTCTACATTGGGGAAACTAAACAGCCGATTCACAGACGAATGGCTCAACACAGGAAAGCCATCTCCTCTGGACAAAACTCAGCTGTTCACCTCACAGATAAGGGTCACTCATTTGAGGACCAGAATGTACACATTTTGGACCGTGAACACAGATGGTTTGAGAGGGGTGTGAAGGAAGCTGTTTATGTTAAGAGAGAAAAATGGTCTCTTAACAGAGGAGGAGGTCTTAGATTCCAACTTTCAAAAACGTATAATGCAGCTTTAGGCCTGATTCCCAGACAGTTTTCACACCTGATGGGAACAGAGGAGCCTCATCTATGAATTAGACCAGGGGTGTCAAAGCCGCATCCGGCCCGCCAGGGGTTTTTAGTAGGCCCGCTGATGAATCTGAATTATAAAAAAAAGAAAAGAATTAACACTATTTTCTTAAAAATATGCAGTTCCTATGTTGTCCGCTATAGAGGCGCTGTGTTTTAGTCAGTTCCTATGTTGTCCTACTCAAACCGGCTGCCTCTAGGACCCAGGGGCGCTGTGTTTTAGTATGGGAGATGCAGCAGATAGCAAGCGGAGGCTCTGCTCTTTTTCCCTGTCTTCGTGTGTGCAGCAAGTGTTCCTCCTGATGTGAAACAGTACAAAAACAAGATTTCAGGGTTGCCGAGGGAGTTTGAGAAACAATTTCAGGTCTTTAGAAGAAAGACCAAAAAACATGCTTGTTAGGCTGATTGGTGACTCTAAATCAGGGGTCACCAACCTTTTCGAAACTGAGAGCTACTTCTTGGGTACGGAGTCATACAAAGGGCACCAGTTTGGTAAACTCTTTGTAAATAACAAAGCGTAAATTGAAAAAAATGTGTAATAAACATATTTTTAAGAACATATTTTTAAGGTAGACATTTTAAAATATATATAAATACAAAAAAAGAATAACAACTGAATAAAATAAAATTTTAAATGCAACTTAGTAGTGAGTTGTGCTATTTTTAGAACAGGTCCGAGGGCACCTCAAATGATCCTTGGGGGCACCCGGGTGCCCGCGGGCACCATGTTGGTGACCCCTGCTCTAAATTGACCCTAGGTGTGAGTGTGAGAGTGGATGGTTGTTTGGTGTGAGTGAGACAGGTCCCTCTGGTAAATGAGTCCCCGTGACTCAACGAGGCTAGCCTGTATAAATAAAGGTTGAATGAATGAAAAATTACGCACACGTCTTCAAAGATAGGCCGAGTGCACAAAGCCGCATGTCGGCACCGCTACAAAGGCGAACTCAAGACAGAATTAGCAGTTTTTCTCTCACCACTCACCATCAGAGCTTCTGTTCTCACTAATGAACATTAATAAAACAGCTACGTACGCTCAAAGCTCAATTTATGTGTTCACAATTGCTTCCTAGATGTGGAAAATTGATTTAAAATTCATTCATTTCTAAATTTTGATGGGTTTGATGCATTTTTAACATGCAGGAAAGTGTTTTAACAAAACTGTGTTTTTTGTTTTAATGTCCAGAGGACCAGACTTAGCTTTTTTAGATTTTTCTACCTGGATTATTGAGCATGCATCAGGGTATTTAACAAAACAGTTGACTAAATGTTTTAAAACGTGCAATCACTGATCAGTTTTTTAATGTGTAATGCACTTAAATGTTAAACTGAGTAAAAGTGTAAAAGGACAATTAATTTAATGTAAATATTTTTATAATTTATTTATTCTTTGCACTAATACAAAGAAAAAAAGTGGACTTTTGGAATGAGTATACTGGTCTGGCCCCCTTGAGATCAGATTAAGCTGTATGCGGCCCCCAGATCAAAATGAGTTTGACACCCCTGAATTAGACTGACAAAGACCCTAAGAAACCCCTACTGTTAAGGTGTGATTTGTCAACCTACATATGTATGTGTGTATCTTATCTCAGCCTTTATAACCTGAACCCCACACTAACTGCTCTTTGAATTGAGAAAGCTCCTCGGATGAAGAGCGAAACGTCTTCTGTTACAAATAAAGTCCAGTTGTTTTTGTATTGAAGGTTTTTTGAATCAGTTCTGTTGTTTTTTCACTGAGTTTTTTAATAAAGTTGTCAGTCTGAAACTGATCATTGTTATAATTTCATTTCAAAACGATGAACCACAAACTTTAGCTGTGCCTCTTCATTTCAGCCCAGCTCTGCATTTAACATTTAACACTGGATGAATTCTTTAAAATCTTTACAAGTGAGACATCCAAGTCATGTACAGTATTTTACCTTCAGAGAGCGACTCCCCCACTGACTTGTTAGCTAAACCTGGGGATTTCCGACGAAACCTGAAACATTGAAAAATACTCCAAGTTAAAAAGTATTGCAGCAGGAGGTTGGACTTAAAAGATTATAAAACATGTTTAAAGTCAAAGTAAACTTAAAGAAAGCTGACTTTAAAGATGTTAAAGTTTGTAGATTGGACAGAAAGCATTATAATAATTGTATTCATGTACAACAGTGTTCAGAATAATCAAAGCAGCAGGTCCTAAATCATGATCAATTCTCTTATCCACTAGTGTTTTTAACAAGTCCCACTTTCTTGTGTCAGATGTGCCTCGATGGCAGCTTGTATTGTTTAATATATGTAATGTTGAGTATGAAATCAAAAGCTAATTTATTGATATGCCCTATTTGTATGATTTCGATCTAAGTTTGGAAAACTATCTTTATATTAACTAGAGAAATTGCATTTCCTGCGAAAATGCAGTGCGAGTGCTTATTGCTAACGAACTTGCTGAAAAACAGCTGAAATTAGCTAAAACATGCTCAATTGTAGCTGAAAAGGAACAGCAAGCCTAAGTTAGCAGAAGAAAGCAGAAAGGACATATTTTTTGCTGTATTTGGTTTAAGCAGAAATTAGCACAAAAATTAGTACATTAGCTCTAAGCTGAAATTAGAAGAAAAAAAGCTGAAAAGGTAGATATTTTTTATTTTTATTACCATAAGTGGAGAAAGCACAATTGTGCCCAATTAGGCTGAAAGAAACAGAAATGAGCACAAAAAAGTGGAAATTACCCAGGGAAAGCTGAAATTAGAAGAAGAAAAAAACAGCTGAAGAGTAACGAAAATGCAGAAAGAAGCAATTAGCAGAAGTATGTAGAGGAAGCACTAAATTACCGGTAGGCTGAAAAGGGCTTTGAGTGCAAAAACTGTGAAATTAACTGAAAAGGCAAAAATTAGCACAAAACAGCTGAATAGTAGCAGAAATAACTGAAACTAAGCTGAAAGGAGCATAAGCTGAAATTTGCAGAAAGAAGTTAATTACCGTAGACTGAAATTAGCAGAAAATACCACAAAAAAACCTTGCATATACGAAAACAGCTCAAATTAGCTAAAAACAGCTAACAAGCTAGCTGAAAAAGTAGAAAGGTCGAACAAACTTCAATTAGAAGAAGGAAGTACAGTATGAAGAACATGTATGCCCAATTTGGCTGAAAGAAGCAGAAATTAGCACAAAAGTGTAGAAATTATCTGAAAAAAGCTGAAATTAGCAAAAACAGCTGAAGAGTAGCAACAAAGGCTGAAAGAAGCTTGAATTAGCAGAAGGAAATTGGGAGAGCATATTTGCTGAACTAGGCTGAAAAAGCTTAAATGAGTCCAAAAAATCTAGAATTAGCTGAAAAGGCTAAAACATGCATAAAAACTGCTGAATAGTAGCTGAAATAGCAGAAAATGATGCAACTTGCATAAAAAAGCAGAAAGAAGCACAACAAGCTGAATTTAGCAAAAAAGTTAGAAGATGCAAAAAAAATTGTAGCTGGCTGAAAGAATTTGAAAAGAGTACAAAACAGGTGAAAAACAGCTGAAAGTAGCTGAAAAAATGTTTAAAATTGCACAAGGAAGCTGAAAGTAGCTGAAGCAAAACATGTGAAAGGAGCAGTAAAAGGTTGTAAACAGATCTAAAGATTTGAAGGATGTAAAATGAGCTCAATTAATTTTTTAATGAGAAAAAAAATGGCAGAAAAGGCTAAATATTTCAAAAAGCTAAAGTTGCACCAATACCAAAAGTCATAGCAGGACTGTCCTGAACGAGCTGAAGGTTTTGATCGAAGATTTGTTGAAATAGCACAAAAACTGCTGCCAAAAAGATGTACGGAAGAAAAATGGATAACAATGGTGTGAATGATTCATAAACATTCACACAACTAATTCAACGTCTCAACTCCTAAATGAAGTTTTGGTCATTTTTTCCCCCTCGATTTTTTTAAATTCAAACAAAGAGTGAAGTAATTCGAACAAAAGAAATCCACACTCAAATCCTAATCTACAATTCCATAATAATTCACACATTTAAAGAGTTTTGATCTTTCACATGTACAGCTGTTTGTATGACATGGTTGATATAAATGAAGAAATAAAGCCTGCACTAATACTGTACTTAATTTTCAGTTTCAGGACTTAAACGGGACAACCACTGGATGGAAATAACTTTTGTTATTGCTGAGCTCCTGTTTTTGTTATTGCAGCCACAATATTTCTGACACGCCAATCCTCTGCTCATTTGTGCTATCTAGACATGTGCCATTTTGGTTTCTTTATGCAAAGGCAGTCAAAGTAGTCTGGTTATAGAGCCAGTAATGTTAGAGCACTTTAATGGCTCGAGTATATAAGAGGTAGAACTATCAGCACAGAAGGTAGAACATGAGACAGGCTTATCGTGTGAATGCTTATTAAGCATTCACACTATTGTGATCCATTTCTCATTCACAATTTTTGTGCTATTTCAACAAATCATAAATCAAAACGTTCAGCTCTTTCAGGCCAATCCTGCTATGACTTTTGGTATTGGTGCAACTTTAACATTTTTTAAAGTTTAGCCTTTTCTGCTGTTTTTTTCCCCATAGAAATTAATAGAGCTCATTTTACATCATTCATATGTTTAGATCCGTTTACAACCTTTTACTGCTCCTTTCACATTTTTTGTTCTGGTTCCGCTTCTTTCAGCTCTCTCGTGCAAATTTTAACAACTTTTCAGCTACTTTCAGCTGTTTTGGGCCTGTTTTGTGCTCCTTTCAGATTCTTTAATCAGAATAAGCTTTCTTGTCATTGCACCAAAACACAAAGAAATTACATTTCAGTACAGCCCGTCCAAGTAAAACACAAATAGACATGGGGAGACGGAGGTGTCTGAGACGGAGGTGTGAAGAAAATAACTTAAGACACATATCGCTTTGCTCATTTAATAATAATTTTATTAATTCATATTTACATTAATGTTTTACTGATGTTCAGAAGTTTTCTGGCTTGTTTGTTTATGTTAAATGTGGAATACAAAGGAATGTTCACTGCCAGAGATTAAAATATTTATGTAACTTGTTCCTCTTTAGATGGAAACAAGTTAAGAATTTAGTTAAGTGTTTTCACTCTTCACCCTCAAGGTTTTTTATTGTTTTTCCTCTTTTGGTAGAAAACATCCTTTGTTCTAAAGTCTTGTCAAACTTGTGTTTTGGCCAAAACATCTTTTGTTTGTAAGTTCTGTCAAACTTGTTGGATAAGTAAGCATTATAAATAACAGCCTTGCCTTTCGATAAGGTGGACTCACTCTGCTGACTCTCGTTTAGCAGTGCGACCTCTCAGCTGTACAGCTTGAATAAATATCCCAGACAAAACTCTCACGTGTCCAATTGTTTAAGGGAAAATTTCTCATACAGCGGCCTCGTGGGAGGTGCTGCCCTTTTCGTTTAGCTAAGAAAAGACAAACACGAAGGAAGTGGAGGTGTAAAAAAAAAATCATATCTCACACTGTGTCCTAGATGGGACACAGCGTGAAAGTTGCAAAAAAAGCCTCAGCACAGAAATAGCAACATATTGACATTATAATACATATGCATGAGAAGGACCGACAAAGGCGGTGAGTTTGTCCGTGGACAATGCCAGATAGTCCCCATAGTCCTGATAAGAGAAAGTGCAGTGTATATCAGCTGGCTCTGACACAGGTCCACAGATGTCCTCAGGAATGGGGCAGGTTGGGGAGGGAGGAGCAGAGCTTCCTGTTCACATAACATCCAGGAGAGTTTGAGATAGTTGGCCAATTCAAGGCCGACACGGGGGAGCCAGATTCAGATAACAATAGTTATTGGGTCAGGCCGACGCTGCTTGATTTTCTGTCTGCCTTATAGTTCTACTGGCACGTCTCAATAGCAACTTCAAACAGCCACATTTTTATGGTCAACGCCGCCAGGTCGACTTGTAGCTTTTCCAAAGTTGATTAAGTTTCAGGAGCCGCAGGTGGCCTGTGATTCTCAGAAATCGCATCCAGCTTACGGCTCAGCTCACGCAGCATTCGAGTCCAAGTGCTCACCGCACGGCACATTCCTTCACCAGGCAGCTTCACAGTGTCTGGAACAGCTGCCCATGTTGTCCGTATTTGTCGATATGCCAGGTAACCACCAACTCCGAAGAGTAGAAATCCTGTTATCATAAATCCAATCATGTACGCATCTTCTACATTCTCAACGAGCAATACAGACAGACGCACCATCTTCCACTGCCCCCAGGAGTCCATGGTGTATCCAGCTGCAAGTGTCCCATCAGGGAATGAGGGCTCTCCTTCGCTCTGTCTTTTCGTCGAGAAAATGTTATCAATTGCGTTGAGACCAGCTGACTAGATCCATAATTTACAATTTGGAAGATATGTAAAGAGAGGCTCTGATAAGAATCACAGGACAAAGAGCAGAAGCAGGAGCGGGAGGGAGAAGCATCCGCTTTTGTCGAGAGCAAGCAGGAAAGCTAACTGCTAGCTGCAACATTTTTGTGCTTCTTCAACTTCTTTCTGAAAATTTCAGCTTGTTATGCTCCTTTCAGCTAATTTGTGCAAGTTTCAACTTTTTTCCTACTATTTAATAATAATAATAATAATTGTCTAATCTTGTCATCTGCGTATGTTTCCCATACACAGACGAAATTCGTCTCTGCATTTAACCCAACCACCTACCAGGCGGTGCAGTGAGCAGCCATAGAAGGCGCTCGGGGAGCTGGAGAAATAGGTGTGCACTCATAGACACCCCAAGATGTGTAGTGGCCGGGACGCGAACCCGCGTCCTTCGGGTCCCAAGTCAAACGCCCTAACCATATTTCAGGTACTATTTAGCTGTTTTTAATGCAAATTTTAGCTTTTTCAGCTTATTCCACATTTTTTGCACTCATTTAACCTTTTTTCAGCCTAATTCAGCAAAAAATGTGCTCTCTCCAATTCCTTCTGGTAATTTAAGCTTTTTTCAGTTTTTTAGCTACTTTTCAGTTGTATTTTTGCTAATTTCACCTGTTTTCAGATTATTTCCACATTTTGTGCTCATTTTTGCTTTTTTCAGGCTAATTGGGCAAACATATTCTTTCTGCTTTCTTCTGCTAATTTAAGCTTATTCTACCTTTTCAGCTGCCTTTTTGTTAGCATTTTTAGCTAATTTCAGATGTTTTCAGACAGTACTTTTTGCTGTATAAGTCAAACCTTTTTGCATAAATTTGCAAGTCCTGTGACTTATACACCAAAGTGACTACCGTAATGTGTTTTTTCCCATATTTATAAAACAATTTTTGTTTGAGATTTGACTATTTAATTCATTCTGACATGAAAAATATTAAACACTACCATTTTCAGCTGCTTGAGGGCCCTTGACTAATAAGGCAAGCCAAGTGGCTCACTAATAGGTAAAAGTGGCAATTAATGAGACACTTGGCTTGCCATACAGGGCCAGCTTCGTCTCGCTCCAGAACTCCTGGAACGTCTAATCAGCTGCATTTCACCACGCTGCCCAGGTGAGTCATCCCTCTGCGCGCTACCACTTCGGCAAATTGATTTTTTAAATGCAGCTGATTTGACCATCAAAGTGCATTTATTAAAGAAAAGTTAAACTGAGACACACCTTTGCTATAAAGTCGAGCAAACAAATAATGTTTTTCAGCGTTAATCTCGTTAAATTCTTGTTAAAGTCCTCCCGTGCACGCTCCCGCAGCCGCCATTTGTTAGCCAATAAATTTTTAGCACAACACATTTCTGGGTGGTCAGTGGTGATGCATAATAGATGTGACTTATTTATGTTTTATTCCATTTATTAGATGTATTTGGACTGATGCGACTTGTACGGTGGCAAATACAGTAATTCATGTTTTCTGAGGTACTTCTTTCTGTTAATTTTAGCTTGTTATCTTCTTTTCATCTGTTTTTTGTTGCTAGTCTTAGCACCTATTTAGTTTTGTTTTTTCTAGCTTCTTTTTTTTTGTTGCCAATTCCACATTTTTTGAGCTCATTTCAGCTATTTCCACTTTCTTCTGGTAGGTTAAGTGTCTTTCTGCCTTTTCAGCTATTTTTCAGCTGTTTTTGCTCATTTCAGCTTTTTTTTTGTGCTTATTTCCTAATCTTTGTGCTCATTTCTGCTTATTTAAACCTAATTCAGCAAAGATTTGTTCTTTCTGCTTTCTTCTACAAATTTAGGCTAGTTCTTCCTTTTCATCTATATTTCAGCATGTTTTTTGTTGTTGTTGCCAATTTCAGCTGTTTTTCAGCAAGTTCTTCTGCAACAAGTATCCACACTGCATTTTCACAGGAAATGCAGTTTCTCTAAGTTTTAAAGTTAGTTTGTGAAATGATCGTGTGCCAAACTTCTCACCTCTGACAGACCTCCTGCGCACTCTTCATGGTGTTTCCTGCATTGCTGATGTCATCGTGCTGAAAAGTCATCATGGCCTGCATTTCCAGCATGGTGGCGTAGATCAGAGCGTGGTACATGCTCTCACCGACTCTAAGGGGGAAACATGAGACAGCGAGAACATCACCGTCCACTTCACACCGAGTGCAAACACAGTCAGCTGCAGTGTGACCTGCACATTTTCCTGCAGAGACTAGATAAGAGTGAACATCGTATCTCCTCTTTCATCTCGGTGTGTCTTGTGCACAGTGTTTGCTTTGCAGGGCTAACACTCTGCAGCCTGTTGAATCAGTCAGACCTTGGGCGTCAGCTTCGGCAAACACTCGATATCCTGGAGACGTGAAGTCCGTCGGCTGGGGCTCTGCTTCTTGACATCGCAGCTGACATCATCACGCTGTGTGTGAGAACCTGCACAGTTACCTGGGCCGCAGCTTGTCCAGGCTCTCGCTGAAGCGGTTGTTGAGGAAGAGGTCCAAGGCCTCCATGCACTCATCCAGGCTCTCCTTCAGGGTCATCTCAGGGGAGCTGTCAAGGAGAAGAGAAGAAACATGCAGGAGCTGTGTATATGCACTGAAGCAACTTTAATTACATGCACGTGATCAGTTAGTGCACAGTTTTCCTTTAATCATGTTTTTGTTCCCCACAGACATGTCTGGTTCATGAACGTCGTCCCTTCATGAGCTGAAAGCAGAAAAACTGCTTCCTGGTGCAGCAGCTGCAGCTACTTGTAAAGTACAAATAAGAAAAAAACTTGTTTAAAACACCTCCTTTTACTCATTCCTCTGTTATAACATGTTCCCATTCCTGTTGACAGTTGTTTTATATAATGACCAGCTTTAAGTGAAGGAAACAGAGAACTTCAGAGGGAACGGGTCAAACGTCTGTAAAGTTGTGTGTGTACTCACGGTCCCGCAGCATTTGGGTCTTTCCCATCGGACATGTTCCCGCTCCGGGCCCGAACACCTGCTGGAAACTCAGAACCAGAACCAGCAGCTTCCGTCCAGAAGCAACATCCAGGAGTTACAGGCAGAAGTTACAGCAGCGCTGACGTGAAAACTTCCAACTCCTCGGTTCAGTTCAGACGGAGTGGCTCCGAGTTAAAGGACCTGCGTCATCAGTGACGAGCCAACAACGGACGGAGCATGCGCAGTAAAGTCTGCGCAGACTCCCTGCCACGCGCACTCATCACAACAACATCCAGAGCAGGGGTCTGCAAGCTGCGGCTCTTTGACCAAAACTGACATAAAACTGAATTTTATTGGTTCTTATAACAACAACTGAAAGGGCTGGACTGAAGATTTAGGACGAAAGATGAAACGTTTCTACTATTTTTTTTTATTTTTAATGTCCAGAGGACCAGACTTAACTTTTTAGAGCTAGTTTTAACAGTTTTCCTGTAGTTTATTTTGCAAATACAGTATATGAATACTAGAAACATTACAAGGACTAAAACATACTCCCTTACACATTATGCTTTATTTCTTTAAGTACAGTATATGTAATTTTTCTACAAAAAAAAAATCACATAAGAATGCAAAGTTTGTTTTTTTAGAAACTGGGCAAAAACTGTATTTTATTTTTCTTCTTTACAAGAATCTCGTCTTTTATTTTGTCTTAGGATGCAAACATTTCAATAAAGGGTAAAAATCATTATTAGATTTTGTTTAGTTTTGTAAAATGTCATAACTTTGTTGTTGAAGCATTGGATGCTAAGGACTATTGTGCTGCACTTTTCTTAGACCTGTCTAAAGCTTTTGACACTGTGGATCATAACATCCTGTGTCATAAGCTCTCAGAAATCGGTTTCTCTGATCACACCATCGGTTGGTTTTCTAACTATCTTTCCAATCGGAGGCAATGTGTTCAACATAACGGTGCTTCTTCCAGCTATTTAACAGTTAAAAATGGTGTACCACAAGGCTCAGTTTTAGGACCAACTCTCTTTACAATCTACATAGCTAATGTAGGTCACTGCATCCCTGATGCATCCTTACATTTCTATGCTGATGATACAGTTGTTTATTGCCGAGCTAAAACAGTAGCTAAGGCTTTCCAGTTACTGCAATCCGCTTTTGACATCATCCAGTCAGATTTGTTCCGTCTCAAACTTGTCCTAAATGCTGATAAAACAAAAGGGATGTTTTTTTCAAATAGGAAGGCGGTTCCAGCAGATCCTCCTCTGATTTTATCTTCAAATGGTGTCCCTATTGAGTTTGTTGATTCCTATAAATATCTGGGTATCCTGATCGATTCACATCTCTCTTTTAAACTCCACGTGGAAAACCTAGTGAAGAAACTGAAAGTTAAACTGGGTTTCTTTTTCAGAAACAGATCATGTCTATCACTGAATGTTAGGAAACGCCTTGTATCTGTGACTTTCCTTCCCTCCATTGATTACGGTGACATTCTCTACATGAATGCTCCTACAAGCACCCTGCGGATGTTGGATGTTGTCTATCATGGTGCACTAAGATTCATAACTGGTTGTGATTATCGTACCCACCACTGCACCCTGTATTCACTGGTTAACTGGACATCATTAACCTCACGCAGACTCTTCCACTGGTACATTTTCATCTTTAAATCACTTCTTGGTCTGCTGCCCTCATACATCTCCTCCTACATGTCTTTGCGTGAGTGCAGCTACAGCGTGCGCTCTCAGGACATGATTACCTGCAGTGTTCCGTCAGTGAGGACTGAACTTGGAAAAAGGGCCTTCTCCTACTCCGCTCCTGCTTCATGGAATATCTTACAAAAAGATCTGAAGCTCTCGACCTTGACTTCTCTAAATGGTTTTCAGAATCTGTTGGAATCCTGGCAAAAACCAATGCAGATTTGTTCCTGTCTTTGATTTTATACATCTACCTTATAATGTTTTGCTAGTTTTTTGATACTTTGTTAAAAAAAGAAAAAAAAATCTTTTGTTTTTTTCTCTCTTTTTGTTTTCTATTGTTTATTGTTTGTTTGTTTATTGTTTAATGAAATTCTATCACTGCTGTTCATTGTTCTTTAGTTTTAGCAGGTCGCTTTCGTAAATGAGCCCATGAGGTTCAAAAGATTTACCTGACTAAATAAAGGTTGAATGAATGAAAAAAAAATCACCCCTGCTGTCCAGAAAAGCGCCCTCCAACAAACTTAAAGTGGTCTGTGGGCCACCAGATGAGAATCCCAGTTGTAGCAGGTGTTGTGGCTCCGTACACGTTTTATTTAGTGAACACAGAGGCAGAAATGGCTCTTTTGCAGACCCATGCATCCTGCCGCAAGAGCCTCCAGCGCATCGTGAGAGCAGCTGAGAAGATTGTCGGCACCTCCTTCCCCTCACTGCAGGACTTACACAGCAAACGCCTCACTCGGAAAGCCCTCTGCATGGCAGGTGATCCCACACACCCACTACACAGCTGCTTCAGACTGCTGCCATCAGGGAGGAGACTGAGGAGTCTCCAGGCTCGAACCAGCAGACTGAGAGACAGCTCTGTTCATCAGGCAGTCAGAATGCTAAACACTCTGCCTGCTCTGCCTCCCCTCCCACTTGAACTGCCTTAACACAAAAAACTTTCACACATTACCACACAACACAAAGTTTTAACACTGGACTCTGTGTCATCAAACGGGTTATTCACTAAACTCACGGTCATGTGCTCATTCAGTTTGCACTACTTCTCATATTTGCACTAATGTTTGTATTACATTACTGCCTATAGTCATACTACTGTTTACATTCACTGTTTACATTTATTACTACTGTTTACATTCACTGTTTACATTTATTGTTTACATTTACACTACTTTTTATATCTACACTACTGCTGATATATATATTCTTTTTACTAGCCTTGTTGCATATGCCACTTTACCTATACCAATATCAACTACCTCATACATATACTGTGTACATAAACTTCATATGCTTCTTTGTCACTCTATTACAAATGTCAATGTCAGACCCTTCATTTTATTTTATAGATATACTTTTTATACTTTTAATATACTATATACTTGGGCAGCACGGTGGCACAACTGGTAGAGCTGCTGCCTCTCAGCGAGAAGGTTGCCGGTTCAAATCCCGGTCCGGGGCCTTTCTGGGTGGAGTTTGCATGTTCTCCCCGTGCATGCGTGGGTTTCCTCCGGGTACTCCGGTTTCCTCCCACAGACCAAAAAACATGCTTGTTAGGCTGATTGGTGACTCTAAATTGACCCTAGGTGTGAGTGTGAGAGTGGATGGTTGTTTGGTGTGAGTGAGACAGGTCCCTCTTGTAAATGAGTCCCCGTGACTCAACGAGGCTAGCCTGTATAAATAAAGGTTGAATGAATTGAATGAATACTACTATGCTAAAACTCAGGACAGTATTGCACTTTTATTATTTCATTTTATGCTTATGTTCATTAAATGTTTTAATGTTTAAATTGTTGTTGTTGCACGGGGGGTCTGAGAGAAATTAAATTTCAATCCTGTGTATGTCCTGTACATATTGCAGTTTTGACAATAAAGTTGACTTTGACTTTTTGACTTTTGATTCAGACACATCTGGGAGATGGGTTACAGCTGTTGGGTTCCTCTGTCCTTTACCGATGAAAGTAAAGTGTGCCTTTCATTCAGAAATCAAGTTCCAAGGGTTTGGAGGAAGAAGGATGAGGAACAGAACCTGTACTGCTGGATCCAGTCAGTCATGGTTTGGGTGCAACATCTGGTGCAGGTGTTGGTAAACTCTGCTTTCTTTAATCCAAGGTCACTGCAACAGTCTACCAGAATGATTTAGAGACTTCATGATGTCTTCTGCTGAGGATCTGTATGCAGATGCAGATTTCATCTTCCAGCAGGACCTGGCCCCTGCCACCAGAAGCATCAAAACCTGGTTTGATGTCCATGCCACACAGTGCTGGACTGGCCAGCCACGAACCTAAACCCCATTGAGAATCTATGGAGTATTGTCAAGAGGAACATGAGGAACACCAGAGCCAACAACAAAGAAGAGCTGACAGCATCAAGGACATCTGGGCTTCCATAACTCCCAGTTAATGCAACAGGCTGATGGCCTCAATGCCACGTTGCATCCAGGCAGTGATTAAAGCTGCAGTCTGCAGTTTCTGTAGTGCAGTCTGTAAGTTTTCTAAAAATATATTTTTAACATATTTCTTCACTTTATCACTATCTCCTGACAGACTGATGTTAGACAAAGTAATCTCTGAAAAAAACTATAGTCCCCTTGCTTCTCCAGGTGTTACTAAAAGCATTTCTAAAAAGCCACAGTGACCCGCCGTTAACCAGCCAATAAAAACAGAGCTTGAATTTGAATTTCAGCAGAGCAAGGGGGAGCAGAGCCATATATGGCTCTGAGGGGGAGGGATCAGAATGCTTTGCCTGTTGAAAATATTTCTAAGTGCTGCGTTCTACAGAAACTGCAGATTGCACCTGCAAAGGGATTCGTAACCAAGTATTGAAGAATCAAAAAGGCGTTCAATTCAAGATCAACTGGACTTTATTTGTAACAGATAATCTGTTTTCAGATAATCAACAGATAATTAATAATAATTAACAGATAATCTTTATCTGTTACAAATAAAGTCCAGTTGATCTTGAATTGAACGCCTTTTTGATTTATCATGTCCTGGACGACTGAGAATCTTCACCAGCACAAGTATTGAAGACTGACATCATTTTGAAAATACCATATTTTAATTGATTTGTTATGATCCTATTTTTTTCTGCAAAAACAGAAGTGTGGGCTGATGTCTTCACAGTATTCTAATTTTTTTCAAATCCTGTTTTTGTGTTTCATGAGCAGGAAGCTCAAATTATGTAAAAATAAACAAAAACAAAAAAAGCAAACAAACTTGAATTTGTTTTAAATTGTGGACCCTGAATCTATCATCTATTAAATATGAACTTTTTGAATGGAATTATGGAAGTTAAACAACTTTTCCATGACATTCTAATATTTTGGAACGGGTCTGTATAGTCATCATCAATACAAATCATTTCAAACACTCACCAGAGAAATCAAAAGAATAAACTGGATGAATTCTCCTCTCCAGCACCTCTTGCTTTGGAGCAAAACTCCAGCTCTACTTTATTTTAACGTTTCTTCACTTTCACACCATGTGGTTTCATAATTCTCTCATATAAACTCCACGTGGAAAACCTAGTAAAGAAACTGAAAGTTAATCTGGGTTTCTTTTTCTGAAACAGATCATGTCTAACACTGAATGTTAGGAAACGCCTTGTATCTGTGACTTTCCTTCCCTCCATTGATTACGGTGACATTCTCTACATGAATGCTCCTACAAGCACCCTGCGGATGTTGGATGTTGTCTATCATGGTGCACTAAGATTCATAACTGGTTGTGATTATCGTACCCACCACTGCACCCTGTATTCACTGGTTAACTGGACATCATTAACCTCACGCAGACTCTTCCACTGGTACATTTTCATCTTTAAATCACTTCTTGGTCTGCTGCCCTCATACATCTCCTCCTACATGTCTTTGCGTGAGTGCAGCTACAGTGTGCGCTCTCAGGACATGATTACCTGCAGTGTTCCGTCAGTGAGGACTGAACTTGGAAAAAGGGCCTTCTCCTACTCCGCTCCTGCTTCATGGAATATCTTACAAAAAGATCTGAAGCTCTCGACCTTGACTTCTCTAAATGGTTTTCAGAATCTGTTGGAATCCTGGCAAAAACCAATGCAGATTTGTTCCTGTCTTTGATTTTATACGTCTACCTTATAATGTTTTGCTAGTTTTTTATAGATATACTTTTTATACTTTTTTATACTACTATGCAAAAACTCAGGACAGTATTACACTTTTATTATTTCATTTTATGCTTATGTTCATTAATGTTTAGTGTTTTAGTGTTGGTGTAAATTTTCATACTTTTATACTACTATGCAAAAACTCAGGACAGTGTTACACTTTTACTATTTTATGCTTATGTTTATTAAATGTTTTAGTGTTTTAGTGTTTAAATGGTTACTGTTGCACCGAGGGACTGAGAGAAACGCAATTTCAATCCTGTGTATGTCCTGTACATATTGCAGTTCTGACAATAAAGTTGACTTTGACTTTGACTTAGATGAGTTATGTTATTGAACCGTTTACATATATATGCAATTTATCTTTTTCAACAGGAATATTTCCAGATAACATGAAAGTAGCAAAGGTAATTCCTCTTTTTTTAAAATGGTGATAAATGTGTATTCAATAATTATAGGCCAATATCCTTGTTACCACAGTTCTCAAAAATTCTAGAAAAACTATTTGTGACCAGATTGGATCAATTTATTGATAAACAAAATATTTTAAGTAGCAGTCAGTATGGGTTTAGAGGAAAAAACTCTACATCAATGGCTCTCATGGATTTAATGGAACAAATAACTAATGCTGTCGATCATAAACAGTACTGTGTTAGTGTTTTTGTTGATCTAAAAAAAGCATTTGATACCATTGACCACACCATTCTCCTTGAAAAACTAAATAAATATGGTATTAGAGGACCAGCATTACAGTGGGTATCTAGCTATTTGAAAGATAGGAAACAGTTTGTGCAAATAAATGATGTTAGATCTGACCTCCGTGATATCACTTGTGGAGTTCCTCAGGGCTCTGTGCTTGGACCAAAGTTATTTATTTTATATGTGAATGACTTGGTAAATGTGTCAGGACTTCTTAAATGTGTTCTTTTTGCCGATGACACCACATTTTTCTGTTCGGGTAAAGACATAAAACAGATTTTGGATATGATGAAAACAGAATTTATAAAAATACAAACTTGGTTTAAATTAAACAAATTATCTTTGAATTTAGATAAAACTAATTACATGATATTCAGTAACAAAAAGAGAATTGTTGACGATCCATTTGAAATTGAAGATGTTGTGATCTGTAAAGTGAGTGAAGTGAAGTTTCTGGGTGTTATCATTGATGACAAACTGACATGGAAACATCATGTAAATTCCATTAAAACAAAAATAGATAGATCAATTGCAGTACTGTATAAAGTCAGGGATTTTTTAATTGATAAAGCTTTACCGTATTCGTCGGCGTATAAGTCGCACCGGAGTATAAGTCGCATCAACCTAATTATGCCCAATTAAATGGAAAAATCAACGTATAAGTCGCACCGGCCTATAGGTCGCACCTCACGTGAACTGGTGTTTTGCCCAAAATGGACTGGCTGCCAAATTGTTTGGAAGGACTTTTGACAAGATTATCACATAAAAACTACAGTATTTTGTTTGATGTGTCTTAGTTGAACTTTTCATTAATAAATGAACATTATTTTGGACTGGCTGCCAAATTGTTTGGAAGGACTTTTGACAAGATTATCACATAAAAACTACAGTATTTTGTTTGATGTGTCTTAGTTGAACTTTTCATTAATAAATGAACATAATTTTTGTATATTTTGTGTCTTTCATCATTTATCTTTAAAGATAAACACATAAAAATATATTTTTATTAGCTGACATTACAGTAAAAAACGTGTCTCAGTTTAAAATGATGACAGAAACAGATACTGTATTTATTTTATGGTTTTTATTTATTTATTCAAAACCATTGAAGTCTTCATCTTCTGTGTCACTGCACCATTTTTGGACCAGGCAGATGTCAACAGTGTAGGTACTGTAAAGGGTTTCTTAGCGCCCATAGCGGCCGAAACTGGTACTGCACCATTTTTGGAGTTTTTGACCAAAGTCAAATTATGACCAAAATATTGGAAAAATCGACGTATAAGTCGCACCGGCCTATAAGTCGCAGGGCTTAGAAATGTAGGCAAAAAGGTGCGACTTATACGCCGGAGAATACGGTACATATGTTGTATAACACAATCATTGCTCCACATTTAATCTATTGTATTGAGGTTTGGGGAAAAGCGTGCAAACATGCAGTCACCCATCAAACACCTTGTTTCTTCAGCTAAACTTATTGAAATTCCAGGAATTGGTAGAATATAGTATTTTATCAGTTATGTATAGGGCTCATAATAACACATTACCTTTAAATATCCAAAGAAATTTTATAAAAAGACAAAGTTATTACAATCTCAAAGGGACAGAGATATTCATCAAACCACAATTCAGAACCAGCTTAAAGGGACGGTCTACCTCAATTCAGGGAGTTCGATTGTGGAATGCTCTGGAGAGTGATGTTAAAAATGCAAAATCAATGTATACATTTAAGAAAAAGGTCAAAAAGGACTTGCTCAAAAACTATATATGATGTAACTTAGTGTGTTTGTGTATTACAGTTAGAAAAATTAAGTAGAGTTATTCATTTTGTGATGTAGTTTGTGTATTACAGTTAGAAAAATTAAGTAGAATTATTCATTTTGTGATGTAGTTTGTGTATTACAGTTAGAAAAATTAAGTAGAATTATTCATTCTGTGATGTAGTTTGAAGGTTATCATTGGTTGAACAAACTGTGAAATAAGGGGCAGATATAATAAGATTTCATCTTCTTTCTGCTCCCTTCATTTTATCCTACTTGTATTCTTGTATCTGATGAAACTGTCTTGTATTGTTCTTTTAAAATGAATGAATAAACATCAAATCAAATCAAATCAAAACTTATAATGTTTTTGCTAGTTTTTCTTTTCTTTTGTTTATTGTTTAATGTATTTGTATCATTGATGTTCATCATTCTTTAGTTTGTAGCAGGTCGCTTTCGTAAATGAGCCCTCGAGGCTCAATAAGATTTACCTGACTAAATAAAGGTTGAATGAATGGTTTGCACTCTGGAACTGTTTTCTTCTCTTTGGAATGAACATTATTTATGTGCCAACAGCGCCATCTAGTGGCGCCACCGCGACAAAACAAAAACATTTACCCTTCATTATGTCAAAATTATGTGGGTTACTATATAAAATGTATTTTTGTTCATAAAGTAGGAAATAAAAAAATCAATGATCTGTGGTAATTAAAAACAAGATATTTAAAGAATGAAATATTGAAATATTCAATCATAAAATAAATTGAAAAACTCAGTCAGCATGAAATATCCTGGAAAATGAACACAGTTCATTTTCATTGACCCTTGTTGTGCATCAGAAGGACTGTGCATGTGTTGTGCAAACATCATGATGCTACCACCACCATGCTTGACAGTTGTTTATGTCATTTGTAGGCTTGAAAGCCTCATTTAGACTCTTCATTTTCACTACATTAATTTCCCTCTGGGATTAATAAAGTATTTTTGAATTGAATTGAATTCAAAAATACTTCTTCTTCTTCTTCTACACTGTGGCCAAAAGGATGAATCGTCTCATCTGAGTACAAACATTTTGTCCAGAAAGTTTATGGTTTGTTCAACATGATTCATTTCACTGTAATTGGATTAGATTCTGGATCAGGTAAGGATTAATCTGGCTTTATGGTTTGTATTTTTTAACTCTTTCATAAAACTTCTATTGTGAATTGAACTATAATAAAGTGAACTGAAATCAGCCGAGGCAAAAATCTGAGGGATGTATCAGAGATTTGCCATAAATTATAAACAGATTAACAACATAAAGTGTTTTCTTTGTCAAGGTCATGTTTCTTCATAATAAACAAATGAAATATTTGCAGTTCATATTTATTCTTAACAGGATTTAATCCTGTGAGTAATTTAAAATGAGCTCTTTATTCTTTCTTTAACAGTTTTTAGATCCAGGTCCATGCAGGTTCATGTCCTCCATGATGGTGGAACCAGTTCTGCTTCACTCACATTAATATTAAAAAAGCATTAGTTGCCATGGTGACACGCACGCGCTGACGTCACGCAGTTGATTTAAAGGCTGTCAAATGAAAAAAAAAAAAAAATTATCTTAAAAACCCAAACTCAATCTGGAACTTCATTTCACAGCATGTCTTTTCACATTTAGGCGGTTTAGAGTTTGTTCTCCTTTGTAATTACAGTATTCCAAAAATATTCCTACTAAGCTTTCCAACTTTCACCAACAGGTACTTTTAGCTTGGTCTCTTATCTATAAACATAATTTTTCTCCGCAGAGATGTTACATCTGGAACAACTCTAACATAATATTTAAAAACAGGTCATTATTTTATCAGAAATGGTTTAACTATGGTATTATTCAAGTTCATCAGCTATTTAATAACAAAGGTCTTCTTTATAGCTATGAAGAATTTCTTACTCAGTACAAGGTTCCTGTCACCCCAAGAGAATATAGTGTTGTTTTTGATGCTATCCCATCTGGTTTGCTCATGTTGTTTAAAGATGTTGACTTCTCTTCTATCCAGTCTATGAGTCCTCCTGACCCCAAGCAGTCTGCTGTTGGTAAGCTCTGCTTCTCAACTCACCAAAAAGGCGTCAATTCCAAAATCCGTTCTTTATTTCAAGAAAATCTGGTTTCATCCCCATCGTGTGTTTCCTATTGGAGCACCTCTGTGCAGAATCTTAATTGGAAAAAAGTTTGGTCTCTCCCACAAAAATTTTTTCTCACTAATAAAGTCAAGGAAATTTCTTTTAAATTAATTCATAAATTTTATCCAACTAAACACTTTCTTCAGAAATACAAAGCTGATATTGACATTTCCTGTTCTTTCTGTAAACTTTATCCAGAAACATCTGTTCATCTTTTTTGGAAGTGTACATACTCACTGAAGTTTTGGAAGGACGTTGTTGCCCTAATATCCAATAATATCCAACCAGGTTTCCTTCTGTATTTTGAAAATGTCCTGTTTGGTATCTTAGATTTCAAGACGAAAGACTCCTCTCACATATTTATGATAAATTTGATCTTGTTTCTTGCTAAGTTTCACATACATAAAAGTAAAGTAATGCATAGGAAACCCTTTTTTGATCTCTTTGTAATGGATGTGAAACTGTATCTTGAATCAATCTCAGACTCAAATAACAAAAAGGCTATAAAAACAAGAAATATCTGTAGTGAACACAATTTAACTCTGTAACTCGCATTTATTTATCTTAGTATTTTTGTTTTATTTTTTGTTCTATTTTGTCTTTTCTTTTTATATGTTCAATGTTCTTCTGTGTTTGTTTTAAATTGTTGTATTTGAAGTAAAGTTATAAATAAAGATTTGAACAAAAAAAAAAAAGTAAAAAAAATAAATAAAATTAATATTAAAAAAGCATTAGTTGCCATGGTGACACGTACGCGCTGACGTCACGCAGAATAGTTGATTTAAAGGCTGTCAAATGGTTCTATCGCTCTGTTCGCATCTGGACTTGAACCGGTGTGGACTATTTTGACTCAGAGCAAAGACTTGGTGAACAAGACTCGAGATGACTGTCGGTGAGGAGGATCCCTTCTTCTGGACTGTCGGTGAGGAGGATCCCTTCTTCTGGAGATCACCTGAGGATGTTCGTGATGGGGACGGACCCCCTGCAGGTCAGACATCTTCCATCTGCTTTTATATTTTTATACAGGAGTTATAACGTCCTGCTTCAACTTGAAAATTATTATTTTAAATCATTAACTGGTGAAAAAAACAGAGCAACGCGTTTAATGTCAAGATGAAAAGTTTCAATTAAATTATTAAAGCTAAACTATCAAATATTTAACAACTGTTGTGTCTAAAATTAATTTAAAAAAATGTCTCAGTTCTCCCGGAAAAAGTGTAGAATTTAATAATGGTCGGCAGGATTTGAAAACAACTTTTTGTTTAGTTTTAATGTTTTAACGTTTAATTTTTCATGTTTTAATGTTTTTTGCGTCGAAGTTAGTAAAACAAAATGGCGACAGGACCAAAAGTCATAAAATGCTAAACATGTTTTTAATGTTGCCATGATGGAGATGATGGAATTTTAGACTCGAGCGTCAGGTGCGTTGCGGAGTGACGTCATCACGCAGCGTAGCCAGCTAGCTCCAAGAGCTGTGTTGTAGCATGTAGCTAAGTGTCTGTAGTTATTTAATATGTAACTACAAGTTTGTGTACACAAGACACAAAGTGTTTTTATTTATTGTTNTTTTAAATCACTAACTGGTGAAAAAAACAGAGCAACGCGTTTAATGTCAAGATGAAAAGTTTCAATTAAATTATTAAAGCTAAACTATCAAATATTTAACAACTGTTGTGTCTAAAATTAATTTAAAAAATGTCTCAGTTCTCCCGGAAAAAGTGTAGAATTTAATAATGGTCGGCAGGATTTGAAAACACAACAACTTTTTGTTTAGTTTTAATGTTTTAACGTTTAATTTTTCATGTTTTAATGTTTTTTGCGTCGAAGTTAGTAAAACAAAATGGCGACAGGACCAAAAGTCATAAAATGCTAAACATGTTTTTAATGTTGCCATGATGGAGATGATGGAATTTTGGAGCGTCAGACGCGTCCTACAGGTGCGTTGCGGAGTGACGTCATCACGCAGCGTAGCCAGCTAGCTCCAAGAGCTGTTATAGCATGTAGCTAAGTGTCTGTAGTTATTTAATATGATAGTTTGCGTACACAAGACACAAAGTGTTTTTATTTATTGTTGAAACAAGTCATTTTAATAACTGCTGCTGTTATATTGTCAACATTTAGTTGGTCACATTCAATCAAGTTACAACTGTTTTAAGTTGAAACAGTTTTTATTAATCTGCCTCCTAAGGCTGCAGAAGTAATTAAATTAACATGTTGTATAATATTTGATGCAAATGGAACTGACATTATTTCACTTTTAGTCATTTCAGTGCTGCCTGTGATTTAAGATGTTTCTCTGTGAAAACTTTATAAAGTTCAATGTAAACCCATTTTTATAACATCAATTAAATAAACAAAAAGGTTTATGAACTCTTTTAGTACACACATGTTTATGTTTATTAAGTTTGTTCATTTTTTTTACAGAAGAAACAATACAAGATAGTATTACAATACAATAGTACACACATTGTACACATGTTGGTGTTAATGAGTTGTTTGTGTATAAATGTTTGTTGTCTAAAAGCTTCTTGATAATTGAACAGTTTAACATGTGAAGAACATGTGAAATGATGTAATAAATGTGGAGGAGCAGAGATGGTTCAATCAGAGGTTTTGCTCCTGCAGCTTCACTTTGTAAATGATGTCACTTCTTCTCTGATGACTGGAGATGTTGTTCTCGTCCAGTGGTTGGATGTAACCAAGTACAAATACTTTGTTACTGTACTTAAGTACATTTTTCATGTGTACTTTACTTAAGTAGAATTAAATGTGGGTACTTTTACTGCACTACATTTTACATGAAGTATCTGTGCTTTCTACTACACTACATTTCTATAATGTGTTGAGTTACAAGTTACATTCACGTTGCAACTTTTTGATTTGTCGTTAGTTTGAAAGTAACTGATGTTGAGAGTTGGTCCATTGAATCACTGCAAAGTGGACAAGTAACATTAGACCTGCCTTCAAGAAGAACTGGACCAATGATGTATATTCTAGTATATACATTGAGCTGGGAGCACCTACAGCACCACTAACAAACACAATGGATTCCACTGTAGAGAGTCAGCCAGAAGATACACACCACCCATGGCCTTATTGAAATATTATTGAAATATTATTGAAAGACTGTTCAGTACAGCAGGACAGATTCTCTCTACTCAAAGAACCAGACTGGACTCAAAAAACTTTGAAAACCAACTTCTTCTGAACTTGAACAAGAAATTCTTGCTGCAATATTAAAATGTGTCAGTTCATGGATGTTAGGACAAGAGATGTCTCCAAATGACTCAACACTCAGGTCCAAGTTTTGAACATGTTGTCAGGAAGTTAAAGTATTGTTCATTGTTGATCCATTACAAGATTGACTAGACAATATTTTAACTAGAGTTGATGACAAACTGGAGTCTAATGCTCCTTTTTTCAGACAGACAACTTTTACTTAAATGTTTTTACTGCAGTTAAAACGACACATTGGTTTTATTCTGTGGTAAATAAAAACTTTCAAAGGTTTACCGGTGATCATTTTTATTTTGCTTAATGACATTTAACTCTGCAGGTCATCCTTGAAATTCTGACACACAGAATCACAAGTCCAAGTGTGAACTGTGTCACAGAGTAAACACAATAAAAACATGTATTATCTGCAGCATTGTTCATTAAAATGGAAAAACACTATTAATGTATTACAGAAAATATACACACAGTACATACACTTAATGGTATTGTAGACCATTGCATTACATAATGCATTCAGCAAGTACTTTTACTTTAATACTTTAAGTATTTTTAAAAGCAAGTACTTATTTACTTTTACTCAAGTAAAAACATTAATATGGTACTTCTACTTTTACTAGAGTACATTTTTGTCAGTTTATTTGTACTTTTACTTAAGTACAGTGTTTGATTTGTTTGATTTCCATCAGATGGACCACGACACCCGGTCCTCTTTCCACCTCCTGGTCCTGAAGCCCGGCCTGCTCCTGCTGGGCCTCCTGCTGCTTCCTGCACGTCGACGGGCCTCCGCTCCAGAAAGAGGAGCAGGGAGGCCTGCTGCTCCCAACAAGTTAGTGTGAGGAGGCGCAGGTTGAATGACGGGAGTGTTGAACATGTTTCTCTCCCCTCAGGCTCCTCTGCTGCCAACGATGACGTCACCATGGAGGTCAGAGGAGGAGGACACCTCCAGAGGCTGTGCTCCTGGGAGGAGGAGGAGGAGGAGGAGGAGGAGGAGGAGGAGGAGGAGGAGGAGGTGGAGGAGGAAGGTGAGGAGGAG
>JBBPBX010002661.1:62124-72175 GCA_038048925.1 Garcialebias charrua
TGTGTGTGTGTGTGGTGGGGGGTGATGCACAGAGAAAACAAACGTAAGTATTTTTTAATAGAAATTTAAAATTGTTTAAAATATTTTAATTTTTTATAATTGAGTTCTTTTTATTGCAGGTTATCAGCGGAGGGGGAACCCCCCCAAGATAAGTACCTTTAAAATATTTATGTTTTTTGTACAGGTGGTCCCCGACTTACGAACGAGTTCTGTTCCTACGCATCGTTCTTAACACGAAAATTTGTAAGTCGGAAACTGCATGCTAACGCTGCGCCGCACACACGTTTATACGATAACCTGGAGACTAGCACTAGCATGCTAGCTCCAGAAACAAACAAACAAACTCACTGGTTCCCACTTTTAGAATACACATTCAGCTGAAGGTTTTCTCACAAACACAGACATCTAAAAGTTGAGAGGCATATCAGTCAGAAAAGGCAACATAGACATTAGATAAAGGCTTTCAATGGCTTTAGGCCTACCTGCAGCAGCTGGCCTCTCACACACAGCCTAGTTGTGAGTGTCCACGATCTGTACCGTGCATTCAGCTCTGGGTGCAGGAGAGGTGTACCCAGAATGATCCTATATCTTGTATTGAATAGGAGCTAATGTGCATGTACAACTTTTAAGGAGTCTATAGGCAAAGATGTTTGTGTCCCCAGAGCAGAAATGTGTCATCACCAATCAGACAACGTTTTTGAACAAAACGACTGCACTCATCATTTACTAGTAAAAAGAATTATATACATATCTTTCGAAATATTTTTATTTTATTATTTCATTTTGATTTAACTTTCTTATGTCTTATTCAAGGTTATATGTTGAGTGGTGGGGCGATGCCGTAGCGCTCTCTATTGGCCAGCCACCACTGGTAGTAGCTGAGATTAATCTCCATCACATATTCTGAGCCTTTCTGAGTGTTTAGAGCAATTCCTGGGAGTTTTCTTTAAAAATCTTACCATTAAATAGTTTGAATCAACTTTGTTAATAAAATATCTCAGGGACACTCGAGCATATTTAATACATTTTCCAGAATTTTTTTTATTGGTAGCCATTCCCAACAGATTGAATTTTAGTGTCAGCCCAGATTAATATGAAGCCACATGTCTATAACTCTATCACGTTTACAGATAATGATGTAAACATCATTATAATGATTAGCACTTTGAGATTTTTATTAATGAAAAGTGCATTATAAATTGAATTCATTATTATTATTATTATTATTATTATTATTAATAATATTATTATTATTATTATTATTATTATTAAAGTTTGATGCACTAGTACCAGGTAAAGAGTCATTCATTTCTCAGTATCACATCTTACACACTGTTGTGGTGTTATTGCTTCATATAACATAAAATACACCACAGTTTATTCTCAACATGAAATGATCTTAGTCTAAAACCTCCCTGTTACAATTCTTTAGTTCATCTTGGTTGATTCATCTGGTTTTAAGTAGAAGACCGGTGGCCTCAGGGATTGAAGCAGTACTGTTCTGCATCTCAGAGCAGGATAAGAGCTGTTCATACAGAAAATAGTTCAGAGCTCATCTCAGACCATCCAGTGCTGTCTCCGCTCCCGAGCAGTCTGTGTCCTGCATTTCCAAGAACTGTTTCAGTAAATCCATGAACAATTGGTTCAACTGAGCAGCAAACGTAAAGAGATGAATGCTTGTGTGGAGAGAACACGCTCCAGTGATGTATGGCTCAGCTGCACGTCGGCTGCACAGCACTGATCCTCACTGATGGGCCGCCGCCGTAATGCAGCACCTAATGTAGATAATTAGTCTATATTCATGAAGCACTTGATTCCACTGGCAGCACCGCCAAATGTTTGACAAAGACGGCAAAGTAGTAGCATCAGTCACAGCTGAGCGGAAATGCGTTTAGCAGAGGGCCTCATCATGTTTTATTCAATCACAGAGCAACACTCAATTAATCAGTTTCTGTGATTAAATTAAACATGTACATGCATAAAACATGACAGAAATATCAGGGGCCTTTAAATGCTGTTAACTCGTAAAAATAGAATTAATTTTCAGTTCAGTCTTTGCTGTTTCACTGACTGGGCTGCAGAGCATCTTAGTATGCACTGCTTGACTCAAGCCACCATCCAAAGCATTTTTGTAAAAGTCAAGAGCTGCGTGTTTACCAGATCTGCCTGACCCCTAACATTTATTCAGCTCAACAGCACTCCACCCAATCAGCCCTCACTGCTTTATCACAAAGCTGTGGCCCTGCGACTGTCAAGTCTCTGCCTGCAGTTTCTTCCAGCAAGTGGAATATTACTTTTCTGTTTCCATCAGCTTCAGCCTGTCAGGAGAGAAACACACTTCTCTGTGATAGTGTGAGTTGGTTTGTTTGTGTGTCTTTGGCCGGACTTCAGTCCTGATTTCACCCCAGTCAGTGAGGGAAGTGGTTTTCAACATTTACAACCCCCAATCAGTCGGGGCATTGTGAAAAATGCAATAAATAGAACGCAATGATTTTCAAGTCTCATAAACCCATAACTTATTCACAGTGGAACATGTTAAATGTATTAAACGCTTACACTCAGAAACTGGGTCATTTTAAGAAAAAATAGGCCATTTTGAAACTGATGTGAACACATTTTAAAAGAGACTAAATGCAGGCCAAGGCTGTGGAAGTTAGTGGAACAAACAAAAACAACTGGAGAAACAACTAATTCATTAATTGGTTGATTGGCAATAGGTCGTCCAGAGGACTGGGTATGAAAATAATATTTTATAGGCTGAATAACTGCAGCTAATGTAATGGAACTCAGACAAATGCTCCTCAAATAAGAACTGGTAAATATTCAGCTCATAATGTCATTTAAAGATGACAAGAATCTGGATCAGGTTCTGATGGTCGTGATCTTCAGGCCCTCAGGGGCCAGTCCATTAAAAGCAGGTCTGGTTCTGTTCTGGACAGTACTGCATGCATTCAGGAACACTTCCACAAATCATTGTCTGTAAACAGTTCACGGTGCCGTCCTCAAATGCTGCTTATTAGGACTAATAGCACCAGTAGATTTTGATCATGTAAAAATTACAAGAATAAATTTGACACAAAATCAAACGAATTGCAATCCATATCACTATACTAATTTATTTTTAGTTTATAGATTGAAAAGAATGGTAAGAAGTACATACTTGTTGCATCCTATTAGCTATCAATGAATATTCATCTAGCTTCTATAAGAGTACAAACCTCAAGGCCAGTGTTGGATGGATTATACAGTATGCTTTATGTAGATACTGGTTATTAATCTCATAAATAATTCAAATTATGACACACACACACACACACACACACACACATACACACACACACACACACACAGTACATACATTATCATTTTCACTAACAGCATTATAATTATCCATTGCCATCCTTTAGATGAGATGAATAGTCTAAATATCTCATGTCAATATAGCAATTTTACAGGAATAGATTGTTTTCTGTGCACCACTGTCTTAACGTCCGTTTCCTGAACTGCATTTCAGTTTCGATGATTGCATTTAAAGGTTGAATGAGTCAAAAACCTCACTGCCATCTCTCCAATACATTTCCATACCTCCACTGGTATGTCATCAGATCCTAGTGCCTTTACCTTTTTCATTCATGCAGCAGCTGTGGCTGAGTGGTTAGAGCAATCATCCTCCATTGGAGAGCTGGGGGTTTGATACCACCAGCAGGCATAAGGTGAATTTCCCCTGGACACTGAACCCCTCATTGCCTCCGATGTGTGTCCTATGAATGTGATAAAGCTCTGATTAGTCTCTACAGAGTCAAGTTACCTTTGTAGAGATGTAGTAGAGTGCTGTATGAATGTGTGTAGTAGAGTGCTGTATGAATGTGTGTAGTAGAGTGATGTATGAATGTGTGTAGTAGAGTGCTGTATGAATGTGTGTAGTAGAGTGCTGTATGAATGTGTGTAGTAGAGTGCTGTATGAATGTGTGTAGTAGAGTGCTGTATGAATGTGTGTAGTAGAGTGCTGTATGAATGTGTGTAGTAGAGTGCTGTATGAATGTGTGTAGTAGAGTGCTGTATGAATGTGTGTAGTAGAGTGCTGTATGAATGTGTGTAGTAGAGTGCTGTATGAATGTGTGTAGTAGAGTGATGTATGAATGTGTGTAGTAGAGTGCTGTATGAATGTGTGTAGTAGAGTGCTGTATGAATGTGTGTAGTAGAGTGATGTATGAATGTGTGTAGTAGAGTGATGTATGAATGTGTGTAGTAGAGTGATGTATGAATGTGTGTAGTAGAGTGATGTATGAATGTGTGTAGTAGAGTGATGTATGAATGTGTGTAGTAGAGTGATGTATGAATGTGTGTAGTAGAGTGATGTATGAATGTGTGTAGTAGAGTGATGTATGAATGTGTGTAGTAGAGTGATGTATGAATGTGTGTAGTAGAGTGATGTATGAATGTGTGTAGTAGAGTGATGTATGAATGTGTGTAGTAGAGTGATGTATGAATGTGTGTAGTAGAGTGATGTATGAATGTGTGTAGTAGAGTGATGTATGAATGTGTGTAGTAGAGTGATGTATGAATGTGTGTAGTAGAGTGATGTATGAATGTGTGTAGTAGAGTGTTGTATGAATGTGTGTAGTAGAGTGATGTATGAATGTGTGTAGTAGAGTGATGTATGAATGTGTGTAGTAGAGTGATGTATGAATGTGTGTAGTAGAGTGATGTATGAATGTGTGTAGTAGAGTGATGTATGAATGTGTGTAGTAGAGTGTTGTATGAATGTGTGTAGTAGAGTGATGTATGAATGTGTGTAGTAGAGTGTTGTATGAATGTGTGTAGTAGAGTGATGTATGAATGTGTGTAGTAGAGTGATGTATGAATGTGTGTAGTAGAGTGATGTATGAATGTGTGTAGTAGAGTGATGTATGAATGTGTGTAGTAGAGTGATGTATGAATGTGTGTAGTAGAGTGATGTATGAATGTGTGTAGTAGAGTGATGTATGAATGTGTGTAGTAGAGTGATGTATGAATGTGTGTAGTAGAGTGATGTATGAATGTGTGTAGTAGAGTGATGTATGAATGTGTGTAGTAGAGTGATGTATGAATGTGTGTAGTAGAGTGATGTATGAATGTGTGTAGTAGAGTGATGTATGAATGTGTGTAGTAGAGTGATGTATGAATGTGTGTAGTAGAGTGATGTATGAATGTGTGTAGTAGAGTGATGTATGAATGTGTGTAGTAGAGTGATGTATGAATGTGTGTAGTAGAGTGCTGTATGAATGTGTGTAGTAGAGTGCTGTATGAATGTGTGTAGTAGAGTGATGTATGAATGTGTGTAGTAGAGTGATGTATGAATGTGTGTAGTAGAGTGATGTATGAATGTGTGTAGTAGAGTGATGTATGAATGTGTGTAGTAGAGTGATGTATGAATGTGTGTAGTAGAGTGATGTATGAATGTGTGTAGTAGAGTGATGTATGAATGTGTGTAGTAGAGTGATGTATGAATGTGTGTAGTAGAGTGATGTATGAATGTGTGTAGTAGAGTGATGTATGAATGTGTGTAGTAGAGTGATGTATGAATGTGTGTAGTAGAGTGATGTATGAATGTGTGTAGTAGAGTGTGTATGAATGTGTGTAGTAGAGTGATGTATGAATGTGTGTAGTAGAGTGATGTATGAATGTGTGTAGTAGAGTGATGTATGAATGTGTGTAGTAGAGTGCTGTATGAATGTGTGTAGTAGAGTGCTGTATGAATGTGTGTAGTAGAGTGCTGTATGAATGTGTGTAGTAGAGTGATGTATGAATGTGTGTAGTAGAGTGCTGTATGAATGTGTGTAGTAGAGTGCTGTATGAATGTGTGTAGTAGAGTGCTGTATGAATGTGTGTAGTAGAGTGCTGTATGAATGTGTGTAGTAGAGTGCTGTATGAATGTGTGTAGTAGAGTGCTGTATGAATGTGTGTAGTAGAGTGCTGTATGAATGTGTGTAGTAGAGTGCTGTATGAATGTGTGTAGTAGAGTGATGTATGAATGTGTGTAGTAGAGTGCTGTATGAATGTGTGTAGTAGAGTGATGTATGAATGTGTGTAGTAGAGTGATGTATGAATGTGTGTAGTAGAGTGATGTATGAATGTGTGTAGTAGAGTGATGTATGAATGTGTGTAGTAGAGTGATGTATGAATGTGTGTAGTAGAGTGATGTATGAATGTGTGTAGTAGAGTGATGTATGAATGTGTGTAGTAGAGTGATGTATGAATGTGTGTAGTAGAGTGATGTATGAATGTGTGTAGTAGAGTGATGTATGAATGTGTGTAGTAGAGTGATGTATGAATGTGTGTAGTAGAGTGATGTATGAATGTGTGTAGTAGAGTGATGTATGAATGTGTGTAGTAGAGTGATGTATGAATGTGTGTAGTAGAGTGATGTATGAATGTGTGTAGTAGAGTGATGTATGAATGTGTGTAGTAGAGTGATGTATGAATGTGTGTAGTAGAGTGATGTATGAATGTGTGTAGTAGAGTGATGTATGAATGTGTGTAGTAGAGTGATGTATGAATGTGTGTAGTAGAGTGATGTATGAATGTGTGTAGTAGAGTGATGTATGAATGTGTGTAGTAGAGTGATGTATGAATGTGTGTAGTAGAGTGATGTATGAATGTGTGTAGTAGAGTGATGTATGAATGTGTGTAGTAGAGTGATGTATGAATGTGTGTAGTAGAGTGATGTATGAATGTGTGTAGTAGAGTGATGTATGAATGTGTGTAGTAGAGTGCTGTATGAATGTGTGTAGTAGAGTGCTGTATGAATGTGTGTAGTAGAGTGCTGTATGAATGTGTGTAGTAGAGTGCTGTATGAATGTGTGTAGTAGAGTGCTGTATGAATGTGTGTAGTAGAGTGCTGTATGAATGTGTGTAGTAGAGTGCTGTATGAATGTGTGTAGTAGAGTGCTGTATGAATGTGTGTAGTAGAGTGCTGTATGAATGTGTGTAGTAGAGTGCTGTATGAATGTGTGTAGTAGAGTGCTGTATGAATGTGTGTAGTAGAGTGCTGTATGAATGTGTGTAGTAGAGTGCTGTATGAATGTGTGTAGTAGAGTGATGTATGAATGTGTGTAGTAGAGTGATGTATGAATGTGTGTAGTAGAGTGATGTATGAATGTGTGTAGTAGAGTGATGTATGAATGTGTGTAGTAGAGTGATGTATGAATGTGTGTAGTAGAGTGATGTATGAATGTGTAGTAGAGTGATGTATGAATGTGTGTAGTAGAGTGCTGTATGAATGTGTGTAGTAGAGTGTGTATGAATGTGTGTAGTAGAGTGCTGTATGAATGTGTGTAGTAGAGTGTGTATGAATGTGTGTAGTAGAGTGCTGTATGAATGTGTGTAGTAGAGTGCTGTATGAATGTGTGTAGTAGAGTGCTGTATGAATGTGTGTAGTAGAGTGCTGTATGAATGTGTGTAGTAGAGTGCTGTATGAATGTGTGTAGTAGAGTGCTGTATGAATGTGTGTAGTAGAGTGCTGTATGAATGTGTGTAGTAGAGTGCTGTATGAATGTGTGTAGTAGAGTGCTGTATGAATGTGTGTAGTAGAGTGCTGTATGAATGTGTGTAGTAGAGTGCTGTATGAATGTGTGTAGTAGAGTGCTGTATGAATGTGTGTAGTAGAGTGATGTATGAATGTGTGTAGTAGAGTGCTGTATGAATGTGTGTAGTAGAGTGATGTATGAATGTGTGTAGTAGAGTGATGTATGAATGTGTGTAGTAGAGTGATGTATGAATGTGTGTAGTAGAGTGATGTATGAATGTGTGTAGTAGAGTGATGTATGAATGTGTGTAGTAGAGTGATGTATGAATGTGTGTAGTAGAGTGATGTATGAATGTGTGTAGTAGAGTGATGTATGAATGTGTGTAGTAGAGTGATGTATGAATGTGTGTAGTAGAGTGATGTATGAATGTGTGTAGTAGAGTGATGTATGAATGTGTGTAGTAGAGTGATGTATGAATGTGTGTAGTAGAGTGATGTATGAATGTGTGTGTAGTAGAGTGATGTATGAATGTGTGTAGTAGAGTGATGTATGAATGTGTGTGTAGTAGAGTGATGTATGAATGTGTGTGTAGTAGAGTGATGTATGAATGTGTGTGTAGTAGAGTGATGTATGAATGTGTGTAGTAGAGTGATGTATGAATGTGTGTAGTAGAGTGATGTATGAATGTGTGTAGTAGAGTGCTGTATGAATGTGTGTAGTAGAGTGATGTATGAATGTGTGTAGTAGAGTGATGTATGAATGTGTGTAGTAGAGTGATGTATGAATGTGTGTAGTAGAGTGATGTATGAATGTGTGTAGTAGAGTGATGTATGAATGTGTGTAGTAGAGTGATGTATGAATGTGTGTAGTAGAGTGATGTATGAATGTGTGTAGTAGAGTGATGTATGAATGTGTGTAGTAGAGTGATGTATGAATGTGTGTAGTAGAGTGATGTATGAATGTGTGTAGTAGAGTGATGTATGAATGTGTGTAGTAGAGTGATGTATGAATGTGTGTAGTAGAGTGATGTATGAATGTGTGTAGTAGAGTGATGTATGAATGTGTGTAGTAGAGTGATGTATGAATGTGTGTAGTAGAGTGATGTATGAATGTGTGTAGTAGAGTGATGTATGAATGTGTGTAGTAGAGTGATGTATGAATGTGTGTAGTAGAGTGATGTATGAATGTGTGTAGTAGAGTGATGTATGAATGTGTGTAGTAGAGTGATGTATGAATGTGTGTAGTAGAGTGCTGTATGAATGTGTGTAGTAGAGTGCTGTATGAATGTGTGTAGTAGAGTGATGTAAGAATGTGTGAGTGGAGGTAAATGAGGGCACAGATTGTGTTGTACAGAGGTTTGATTTTCCATCCATCCATTTTCTTCCGCTTATATGGGATCGGGTTGCGGGGGTAGCGACTTACGGAGTGAGTCCCAGTCTTCCCTTTCCCCAGCCACATGGAGCAGCTCCACTGGGGGAATCCCAAGGCGTTCCCAGGCCAGCAGAGAAACATAGTTCCTCCAGCGTGTCCTGGGTCTTCCTCTGGGTCTCCTCCCGGTGGGACATGCCCGGAACACCTCACCAGGGAGGCGTCCAGGAGGCATCCTAACCAGATGCCCGAGCCACCTCAACTGGCTCCTCTCGATGTGGAGAAGCAGCGGCTCTACTCCGAGTCCCTCCCGGATGACTGAGCTTCTCACCCTATCTCTAAGGGAGAGTCCAGACACCCTGCGGAGAAAACTCATTTCAGCCGCTTGTATCCGAGATCTTGTTCTTTCAGTCACAACCCAAAGCTCTTGACCATAGATGAGGGTAAGAAGGTAGATTGGCCAGCAAATTGAGAGCTTCACCTTTTGACTCAGTTCTCTCTTCACCACGACAGACCGGTACAGCGCCTGCTTCACTACAGATGCCACACCTATCTGCCTATCAAGCTCTCGCTCCATTTTTCCCTTATTCCTGAACAAGAATTTGATTTTCTCTATAGAAAAAAGCTATACAAATACAGACCATTTACATTTTACCATATTTTTTGGGGGGTAGCACGGTGGCACATCTGGTAGAGCTGCGGCCTCTCAGCGAGCAGGTCCCCGGTTCAAATCCCGGTCCGGGGGCCTTTCTGGGTGGAGTTTGCATGTTCTCTCCGTGCATGCGTGGGTTTTCTCCGGGTGCTCCGGTTTCCTCCCACAGTCCAAAAACATGCATGTTAGGCTGATTGGTAACTCTAAATTGACCCTGGGTGTGAGTGAGACAGGCCCCTCTTGTAAATGGACCTTACCAAGCTCCGCCCACAGGGCCGCGTTTCATTGGCTAATGCCCATAACACGTCACAGCGCAGCTTCCACGTGCGTGCCGGTCTCACAAAACAAACGCTACGGTAGCGTTTGTGAGACCGGCACCACATGCTACTTACATTGCTAGCTAGCATACGTGCAGAATTTTTTTGCGTCAGGGCTGGAAAAATGGTCCTCCACCGTCAGTGGGGTATCTGTACAGGAGATGTCAGGTACCCTGACCGTATTTGTGGAAGTAAAATTCACCGTT
>JBBPBX010002662.1:0-17613 GCA_038048925.1 Garcialebias charrua
AAACATAGACACTTCCAAATAATGCATGTAATTACCTGTATATAGACAATCTAAAAAATATACATATATCTTCCTAGGTATTTAACCTCAAGTGCATCTTCTGTAAAATTACCTTTTGATAATACATTCCTTACCAAAACAAAATTATCAAATGAATAACTTCCTTTACTTTCACCTCTTTTTTTTCTCCAGTGCAACAGAAGCCCACCAACAAACATAGAAAGTGGTTAAACGTTATGTGAGAATACTATGTAGTATAGTTCTTCAAATAGGCTGGTTTCTTAACCTGACGACCAGACCTTGTAGTAACACTGTCTTGGTCACCACCCTGATGACCACGTTCATCAGCTACCACAGTTTGTGTGTTTGTCCCTGGTTGTTCTAATGTTGAGGTTGGGCAATAGTTGTGCCTGAGGTGGCGATGGTTTCTTCTTAGGACACCACCCGACTCCAGCTCCACCTCATAAGATCTGGGACTCACTGGTCTAATCACTTTAGCTGTTGTAGGTTTTATAAGGCTCAAATGGTTGAACTCGAACACTGTCCCCTGCTCTGAAACAGTCTAGATCTTTTGCTGTGCGGTTGTAGTATTTCTCCTGTCTTTGTCGGTTATTAATTAGTCCCTGTTTGTTGTTTGACACCTTAGGCTCCAACAGTGTCTCTTTCGTAGGAAGAAGGGTTTGGGTCCTCCCACTTAGAAGTCTCTGTGCTGGACTTGAGGTGAGACCTTGGCTTGGTGTGTTGCGATGGTCCAATAGAGCCAAGTATGGATCCTGTCCAGCCTACACGGCCCCTCATATCCAGCTGTTGCAGCTTTTTTGCATGAAGTGTTTTGCTGTTTTGACAGCTGACTCTGCTTTTCCATTGCTTTGTGGGTATCCAGGTGAAGATGTTCTATGTTGGAATTCCCACTTTTGGCTGAACTTTTTAAACTCATGTGATGAGTATTGAGGTCTGTTATCTGAGATAACCACATCTGGAATCCCCTGACGAGCAAAGTGTGCTTTCAGTTTGTGGATCATTGTGGTATTTTTGGTGTCTGGTAGATAGTCAACCTCCCAAAAATTTGAATAATAGTCCACAGTAATCAGGTAGTCCTTATTGTGCCATGAAAACAGATCTGTTCCTACCTTGGCCCAAGGCCTGTAGACAATGTCATGTGGATGTAAAGTCTATTTTTGTTGTTTGGGGTCCACTGACCTGCAGATCAGAATCGGTTTATTATTGCCATTGTCAAATAATAAAATTCACTGACTAGGAACTTGCTTTGGCATAGAGGTGCAATAAAAAGACGTAAAAATAGAATAAAAACACATGAACACACCAACCAATAAACACAATGCAGTACAGCACAATATTCACAATAATATTCACAATAAATGGCAGTGACAAATGGTGCTAGAAGATAAATGGAGTGATGATGTACAGTTTTAGGCCAGTGATAAATGTTAAGGCAGAGTTAAACAGTAACAGGATTATGAATGTTCAGAAGACTGACGGCAGATGGAAAGAAACTGTTTTTATGGCGGGAGGTTCTGGTCCGAATGGACCGAAGCCTCCTGCCTGAAGGGAGTGGATCAAAGAGTCCATGTGCAGGGTGAGAAGGGTCAGTCGTAATCCGACCAGCTCGTCCTACTGTCCTGGAGGTGTACAGATCATGGATGGATGGGAGACTACAGCCTATTACTTTCTCTGCAGAGAAAGTAATAGGCTAATAGTAATAGATGTCACATTTGGAGATAAATGTCTTTATCTGCTCATTCATCCCTGGCCAGTACACACACTCACGTGCTCGTCTGTGGCAGCCCTCCACTCCCAGGTGTGATGAGTGTATACGACGGGTTAGGTCAGCTCTTAGTGCATCAGGAACTACTGCTCTTTCCCCCTAGAAGACTATTCCACCCTGAAAGCTCAGCTCGTCCAACTTAATCACTTCCTGCAGCTTTGAGTCCTCTGTTGGTGCATAACGGATGGCTGTCAGTCTTTCTGCAGAGATGGGCAGGTAGGAAATCATGTTAACAGTCTCTGTCTCACACTCTGTGACCCCCTGACTGCTGTCAGGTAAATAAGCTCTGCTTAGTGTGTCAGCTAAAAGCATGTCTTGACCAGGCACATAGATCACATCAAAATCATATTTCTGCAGCCTGAGTAACATTCTCTGTAATCTCTTTGGTGCATTAAGCAGTGGTTTTCTCACAATATTTTCCAGTGGCTTATATGGTCGCTCTGTACAGTCACTATTCTACCATAAGTATACTGGTGGAATTTTTCTGTCCCAAACACTATGGCCAAGCATTCCTTTTCTATCTGGGCATAACCCCTTTCTGTGGGAGTCAGCGCTCTGCTTTCTACGGAGCCCGTCAGGTGACATGGTAGGGAATAAAATTATCATGTGGCCACGTGATAATTTCGCGTTCCCACGTAATAATTATCACGTGGGAACGAGATCATTATTACGTGGCCACGTGATAAAAATCACGTTCCCATGTGATAATTATCACGTGGGAACAAGATAATTATTACTTGGTCACGTGATAACGTATTTGAGGTTCATGCAGGAGTTTGGTGCTATACTGTATAAATAAACTGAATTTAATTGAATTTGAAATCAGCCTTAAATATAAGGATATCTAGTGTGTGCTGCAGTGGTCAAAGTAATTTTACGTTGTATATTTCACGTTCATGCTCCGTGGATTCAGCTGTAACTTCCTCCTTTGAGCAGACGCAGCACCTGCTGCAGTCTGTCCCTCTGAGGAGCGGTGGTTTGCTTAGGGACCGTCAACAAATTACTGTATTTTCAGAGTATTTGTCAAAGCAGCACCATGTATCATAAAGTTTCTCAGTATTCTGCATGTTAATAAATCACGGATTTTCTCACCATTTAAAATCCAGAAGAACAAGATAGCACTTGTGTTTCAAAAGTACTGTAACGTTCTTTTAAAGCATCCAAGTTCATTGAAGGATTCAAAGATTCAAGATTCTTTGTCATTCCACCACATGTGGTGGAACAAAATTGTGTACACAGGGTCCCAGTTACATCCAACAAAAGTATTAAAATATGTGTAAAAGAAAATAAATCAATCAACTTTATTTCTATAGCACATTTTAAAAACCATAGGGTTAACCAAAGTGCTGTACAATAACACAAAAGACAAGTTAATTAAAACAATAAAAAACATACAAAGCATACAAAAATAAAAAATACATATACCAGTCTTACTGCAGGTGTGTTAAAATTCATCCAACCTTTATTTTGTCAGGTTAATGTCATTGAGCCTCGAGGACTCATTTACAAGAGCGACCTGCTACAAACTAAAGAATGATGACAACAGCAACAGTAGAAATTTCCTTAAACAATCAACAATAGACAAACATAAAAGAGAAATACAGATTTTTTTAAACAAATTAAAACAAAATATTAAAGTAACAAAACATTATAAAGTAGATGTAGAAAATCAGTAACAGTAATCAGTAACAGGAACATGTCTGCATTGGTTTTTGCCAGGATTTCAACAGATTCTTTGAGTAGAAAAGCTGAATATGATGGAAATTAACAGAATGATCTTAAATATGCAGAGAGTGGCTCAATAGGTTACAATGAAGCTGAAATAAGTGGGGGGGGGGGGCAAAAAATCATAACATTCTGAAAAAGAACAAAAGCTGAAATTTGTAGAAAGAAGCACAAAAGGAAATTAGCAAAAAAAATGACTAAAATTAGAAAAAAATGTACAAATGTACATTTAAAAATCACAAAGAATCTAAAAAAGCTGAAGCAGCACAGAAGCTGAAATGAGCAGTTAAAGGTTGTAAACAGCTTAAGGGTTTGAAGGATGTGAAGAGAGCTCCATTTGTTTTAATGAGGAAAAACATGGTCGACAAAGCTAAATATTTCAAAAAGTAAAACTGCACAAGTACCAGAAGCCCCAGCAGGAATGCCAGGAAGGAAGCGAACGTTTTGGGAAATGAATTGTTGAAACAGAACAAAAATTGAGGAACGAGCTACGAGCTGAAAAATGGGCAAAAGAATAATGGATCAGTGAGAATGACTGAAACGTTCAGAATGATTCTCAGAGTTACACAAACTGACAGAAGTAACACAAACATATTTATTTTTTCAGAAATCACATTTCACAGGCAATGTTACAGAGATTGAGGTAAACTGTGCTGTGGTAGTAGCTGAGAGTCCTCAACATAAACTCTGAGCGTGATATTTCATGAGAACGTCGCTTAACGTGTCTTTACTTTAATTTAATGTGTCATTAACATGTTCAAGTTGTGAAGAAGTGCGTGACTGAGCAAACTTTTGCTGTGAATTAGTCATGAGGAGGATGATGTTTGTGTCATGTGTTTGACAGCAGCTTTAGTTTTATCGTCCCTCAGCGAGTCAGAAGGTCATCGTTCACCTGTCTGCCTGGACGTCCAAACCACTCCCCGGAGTCCTCTGTGACGTCTGAGCAACATCTGGACCCGTCAAGACAAAAAAGATCAACGCTCGGTGTCTTCAATTAAGGAATGGTTCAGAATCGGAGGAGTTGCTCAGATAGCTCAGCAGGTGGACGCCTCAGACAGGGTTCTCCTTGCTGAGGGATAATCAGGACGATGTTTCAAACAGAATGATGTGCAGGATGTGCTGCAGGGGACGTCCTGTGCAGCAGATTGTAGCGTGAGACGCTCTCCGAGCTCTAATGAACATTGTAACAGATGGACATCCTTTGTTCCAATAATCTCCTTTAATTTGTAAAATGTTAATTAGAGATAAGGCTCTGGTAAAACAGTTTATCAAAGATGGCTTCCACAGCTAGTCAACTTTAACAAGCACAATGACAGCTGGAACTGTGATAATTTAACAGATTTTGAAACAAGAGTAGGAGAAGCAGTATCTGAGCATCATATGAGAGTAATTGATGAAAGCTTTGATTGAAACTTTGACATGCAAGGGGCGGGCAATATGCATTCCTTCAAGGAATGCAACTTAATTTGGCCTCCAGTTCTAATGTTAAAAACCTTGGTGTTATTCTTCATGAGGATAATTATTTAAACCCCAAAGTTACCAGGATCATGTTCCTCCTGTGTAGTATCTCTAAGATTAGAAACATCTTGTCCACAAATGATGCAGAAAAACTGGTCTATACATTTGTCATGTATAGACTGGACAATTGCAAGGGTTTGTTACCTGGGTGACCAAAAACTTCTCTTCAGTTGATCCAAAATGCTGGCAGTAGTGCAACAATGATGGATGCAAGCTGCCGTTAAAAACCAAAGAAGAAGAAGAATAACAAAATGCTGCTGTTAGAGTCTTAACTGGAGTCAGGGATGGTTTGGGTTTTCTGAGCTATCCCTTAGTTCCCTTTCAGTTCGGTCTCTCGGTGCAACATACTTGCTATGGGAATTGCACCCCTGCGCGATTACCTGAAGGAATACATTCTTTCAGGTACTTTTACGGCAGGGTGCGTCACCCGCGCCAGAGGTACCGCCCTTTGGGTATTTAGGTGACTGACGCCCCTTTGCCTTCACCTCGCAAATACCTGAACTACCTCTCTTCGTGGAACTTCTCTGCTGCTCCATCGCTCAACCTGAGGTGAGCTCACTCCCTGCACAGAGCGCACAGAGAATTTTTCCCTGCGTACTGCTGGACTAGCGAAAGCTACTAACTTCGAAGTCTTTTTCTCTCCTCTCCCTACAGGTTGCTTCGCTACAACTGTGTTATAACTACGCCACAACTGCTACCCCGGCTAACATACTAGCGGGCTAGCCAGCGAAAGCGACACGACGGAGGAGACACCTGAACAACGAAGAAAAAGGATTCTGGAAGGTCTCGCTCGCCTTGTCTCGGACATGCCTCCGGAGAAGGCAAAGCGAAAGACAAAACTTCAAAGGAAACCCAACGGGACGGCAAGCCCAACCTCGCGCGCCTGTCCCAGTGGCTGTGGATTTGCTCTCGCAATGACGGACACCCACGAGGCCTGTCCAGTCTGCCTGGGTATATTTCATGCAAGACAAGCTCTGGACGCGCTCGACTCTTGTCCACACTGCAGCCAGATGCTGGACTTGGTGCTACGGAAACGGGTGGACCTCGTGGCCAAGGCCATGGGAAGCTCAGCTGGTCCACTGGACCCGGACACCACGGAGACCCTCACTCCGACACCAGAGCTCGAACACATGGCTCTACACAACAGCACGCGCGTCGAATGGGGCGACAGCCCTGACCCGCTTGCTCCCATGGTGGACCTAACAGTCAAATTCGACACCATGGGCATGATGAATGAAGACGAGATCTCCATCTCAGCCTCGGGTGAATTTTCAGCGGAGGAACCAGAACTCGAAATCGAGGATCCGGGAGAGGACCTCCCCAGGACCCCGATACCTGCGCTCCCTGAAATGGACTTCTCCATCCCGGCCTTGTTTGACCTGTGCCACAGAGCAGCGGACGCGTTGAACATCCCCTGGCCAGAATCCCCACCTCGCCAACAGGTCACGAGGCTGGCGGGGAACTATTTTTATTCTAAACAGCAGGCTGCAACAAGGCAAAGGATGCCCGTCTTCACTGACTTCCTCACGGAACTGACCCGCACCTGGCCTCAACCACGTGCGCCTATGCTCCTTCCTCTCTCTCAATTCCTCAACGTGGAAGGCATGGATCAGGTGGGTTTAGCCAACGCGCCTCAGATCGAGGACACGCTGGCATCCCACTTGGCTCCCAAGTCATCAGGAACAAAACCGACTCTCCCCAACAAAGCTTGCAGAGCCTCAGCGTCGCTTCTCGAGAAGTGCTACAGAGCTCAAGGACTTGCGGCGCGCACCATGAACGCGTCCACGATGATGCAGGCTTACCTCGCAGAAAAACTCCAACAACTGCAGGAAACCTCTGATAAGCAAGCTGGTGCCGAATTACTGGACGAAGCCCGCAGAGCAACAGACTTTGTCCTCCGCATGATGGGGTCAGCTGCTCTGGCTTAGGGCAAAGGTATGGCAGAAGTGGTCATCGCGATCCGCCACCTGTGGATGACGCTGACGGATTTACCGGAGGGACAAAAGGTGCCTTTTCTCCACCACTCGATAGAAGCGGAAGGATTTTTTGGCCAGACTTTGGAGCGAATCCAAACCAAGCTGGACCAAAGGCGCAGGCAGGCTGAAGCTCTCAGGGTGGGCATTCCCCGTCGGAGTTTCCCCCCCCCCCCAGAGAACCTGCTGGCGGCAGACCTGCACAGCCGTGGCACCGCAGAAGCGGACAGCATACGAGGAGGAACCTCGGCAAACACCCCCGCCGAGCCAATCTCGCTCCGAGCACGCATGGAACAAAAACAGGTTTGTCCCACGCCAAGCGAGCAGGCATAGGGCCTCCTCGGCGAGCTGGGACACTCGCCAAAAACGTGCCTGATGAACCAGGCCCACTTTTACATTTCAGATGTTCTCCCGCCCACGTGGTAACAGGAGTGTTCGCATCTTGTTCAGACTTTATTTGTAGCAATGTACAAATGGCTGATAACTCTGTTGCATGCACAAACCATGTTCTCCCTGCTGTGAGTGACATCAAATCATGTATGTCGTTGCACGTAAGCATGAATAAAGTTCATAAAACAGCACATCCCTGTTTTATTGACGTTCAAAAAAAACAACAACACACCAACACAAATAATGTCAACAGTACGGGCCTCTCTGGTCTGTCTGCCGTCATAAGGGGGGGGGGCACATCCCCCTCCCTCACGGCTCATGGGGTGCCAGCCTACTCAATAAGCCCCAGCTGGATGCCTCAGGACCTGTCTCCAGTAGACAGACCCAGAGGCGTCTGTGAACAGACCCTACACCTTACGCGGAGACAGGTGGGAAAGGGCAAGTTTCCCAGCCCCCGCTCCATTATGAGCAAGGGGCCGGCTAATACACTAACCTGACAAACACGTGACAGGTTCGCACCATAGGAGAGCACGTCGGAGGCCCCAAGGCAGACACAATTTTCACACCATCAAAGTAGTGGCTATGATCACGTTACTGTGTGTGTGGAAAAGAATCGGAGTCGAACCAGAATTTTCCTCATGACTTTGAAAGGAAACTGGGCTCCTTATCAACAAATTATTCTGAGTCTGCCGGCCACAAAGGATCATCCCCACGTTCACACGTTGTTGCTGCTCCTTTATTATTCATGAAGGACATACAACGCTCGAGCGTTGGAAGAGCAGCATTTGTTTTTCCTCACAAAGCTGCACCAAACTTGTCCCCACACACCAGTACCCCACTGGGTGGGACTACATTTGGACTCAGGAGGTCTGCTCGTTTACAGAAGCAGCAGCCCTTCAATTCAATAAATCCTATCTTGGAGGGAAACAGTAGTTTTCCTGTCCAGACTCAATCTAATAAAATTAATGGACTTCATCTGTCTTCAAGGAGACTCGATCAGGGAAGTCTGTTAACACATCAACGTGGAGACCCACTTCCCAACTTGGTTGACCCTCAAAGACTCACACAGGAAGTTGCAGTCCTGCTGCCTAGGCCAGGATCTGGAATGAATTCCAGCCTGTTAGCTTAGAAGGACAGGCTGATGGCTTCGGGCCTGCCTGAGAATGTGGTAAAAACCATACAAAATGCCCGTGCCAGGTCAACACAGTCCCTATATGCACAAAAGTGGCGCATCTTCGAAGCCTGGTGCTCAGAAAGAAATATCATTTCTTATGCTTGCGACCTGGCTCAACTACTAACATTCCTTCAGGATTTACTGGAAAAGGGTCGTTCTTATTCAACGATTAAGGTGTTCCTTGCAGCTATCTTTGCCTATCACGAGGGCTGGGGACACAGGACTCCTGGAGCACATCCAATCATAATGAGATATATGAAAGGTGTGCTTCGAACTAAGCCACCCAGCAGGACCTTGACCCCTGGTTGGGATCTTGGCCTGGTCTTGGGGGCTCTTTGCGACCCGCCATTCGAGCCTCTGAGCGAGATTAAGATAGATCTTCTATCTTATAAAACTGCTCTTCTCCTGGCTCTTTGCTCGGTGAAGCGCGTGGGTGACCTCCATGCATTGTCTGTACATCCAATGTGTACCAGATTTGCCCCTGACAGGTCAAAGGTCACACTAAGGCCTAATCCCGCATACACTCCCAAGGTTTTGACTCTGAACCATAGGAGTCTAGACTTTGATCTCTCCTCCTTTCCGCCTGATCCTGTCCTCACTCAGAAACAGGAAAGGCTACAGGCTCTCTGCCCAGTGAGAGCTTTACGCATCTACATGCAGAGAACAGCTGAATGGAGAAAAACAAACCAAACCATGCTTTGCCGCACCTGCTACAGGAAAGGCCCTATCAAGACAGCGTCTCTCACATTGGGTGACGGAGGCCATTAAACGGGCATACGGTAGCAAAGGTCAACAAGTGCCCCCTGGAGTCCATGCTCACTCAACCAGGGGCTTGGCCACTTCCTGGTCATTGTTCAAGGGCGAGTCAGTTGCAGACATTTGTGCTACTACGAACTAGAGCTCTTTAAACACTTTTGCAAAGTACTACAGTTTGGATGTTACTGCGTGTGATGTCACTCAGGCTGTTCTTTCTAATACACAATAGAAAGTAGCTTTGAGATGCCTTCTGGTCAAGGGCAGACATTCACACTAACAGGCATTTCACTGAGCATTTCAAGGGCGTGAATGAATTACGTTCCCATAGCAAGTATTGCACCGAGAGACCGAACTGAAAGGGAACTGAAAGTTATGCACCATAACTCATGTTCCCTGAAGGAAGGGAACGAGGTGCAACATAGCTGGCCCTTTTCAATGCTGAAAGCTCGGTGAAGTGCAATTTTGGAGACAGTTGGAGGGGCGTCAGTTGCCTAAGTACCTAAAGGGCGGTACCTCTGGCGCGGGTGACGCCCCCTGCCGTAAAAGGCGTGAATGTATTCCTTCAGGTAATCGCGCGGGGGCGCAATTCCCATAGCAAGTATGTTGCACCCCATTCCCTTCCTTCAGGGAACATGAGTTATGGTGCATAACTTTCAGTTCTGCTGGCTTAGACTGCTGGAGTACAAACTGACCACATTTCCTCACTCTGCTGCTGTCTACTTGCTCTACTCTATCCAGGACCAGATTAACACTTCACTGTACCCTGGGCAACAATATTCAAGGGCCTCATCATCACAACCCCAAAATCACCATCATCTGGCAAAATACAGAACAAATTACCATAATATACAGTAAATATACTTAAAATTCTAACTATCAAGTTAAATTTTCATGTATAAAATTCCAAATGGGGAGTCCTCCCCCAGAAAATTTTGAATAAAGTAATGTCATTTCCTGCATTCTGGTGTATTTAAAGTGTGGCTAAACTCCCTGTGGATCTGTAACTCCGCCCCCAGACCAGATTCAAAATCTCTATCAAAATGGATGTGTCGAGAGACAAGGAGGGGAGGAGGTTGGGGGTTGTCCTGTGTTCACGCCCCCTCTAGTGGTAAACTCCCACCCCGCCCCAAGGTTAGATTTCAAAATGGCGGATAGTCACGACTTCAGTAAGTAAATAACTAAACCTTTACTAAAATAACAGTTGTAAAATGTTGTTGTGTGTATTTAATCACACACACACAGCTTAAGCGTATGCTTCTGAACACAGAACACGTTAAAAACCTGTGTTTAGCTGCATGGCATGCGGTGTACGGCTGTGTTTTTGTCGTTGTTTGGATCACAACAGTGTTGTAGGCCAGCTGCAGTGACTTTAATTCGCCACATCGTATTATTTAGCACATTACAAAAGTAACGTTTCATAATAAATTTTGTTTTAAAATATTGATTTCTTCTACCCTTGCTTTGTTTGACGCTTTGGCTTATTTTTGTTATGCAACCCAGAATTAAACACACGTTGTTTGTTGCATTGACTATAAATTAGCACTAAACAGTGGTAAATTTTTTTCATTTGGTTTCCAAAGATCCGTGTTTAGAAACATTCTATAACCTTGTATGATATATATTTCTTAGGACGTGTATACAGTATTTGTTTAAGCTATGTGTCAGCTAATCAAAACTGGGCACAGCACAGCTGGCAAGATTTATGAGAAATAATATTTTTTAATGCAAACCAAACCAATTGCAATGAATTTAACAATACTGTGTATCCTTTAAAATGTTTTTTCAGAGAACTGTGATGACTCAAGCACCCAGCAGCCACGCAAAGTAATTGCAGCCAGGATTACTTTAACCAAGAATATCCTATGATGATGCAGAGCGTCTCGGCCAGAGCTGCTTCAGCTCTTGAGACCTGCATCCACGACAAAGTTGGGTGCTATAGCTGAGACCCTGGTGTTTGTTTTCTGGCTGGTAGGTGGAGCATCCTGAAGGTGGTCTCGAGTGTTTGGGACTGCTCGTTCTTCTGTCCACTGCGTCCATCCAGAGGACCTGGAGGAGGTGTCCCGTGGGTTTGCAAGGCTGACACGACACAGAACCTTTCGTTGTTTTGAATTAACTTACTGTTAATAAAATTAATCATAAACAACTAGTTTTTGTAATCAATTTGTTTATTTTTTATTTTTTCGCTTCATGCATGAGGACGAACCAGGGACACGTCGCAGCAGTCGACTTCCCACTCACTCCATCCCGACCCTGGATATTTGCAGTCCTGAACAGAGGAAAGATCACATAATAAAACATAGATGACAGAGCAAAAGTTTAATCTGAGTAAATGTAACATTTTAATGGAGAATAATGTTGATTCAAGATTTCAGTGTCAACAAATCCCCAAAATGTTGGGACAGCTAGCAATGAACAAATAAACAAGAATTAATGTTGCATAGACTTTTTTTAAACTTTTTTTAAAATATAATGTCCACCATAATAAAAGTCTAATATTTCAATTGGAGTACCTGTAATAAATAAAACATGAATACCTGGTGAATCAACTCTCATGTCACCTCCAAAGTGACATGTCAACATGTCTCCAATCAAGCTAGATATCTGTGGAAGCACGGCTCAGAGATTCCCTGGATGTGGAACGCCTCATGGAGCTAAAAAAACAACACATTTCTAATCACCTTACAAACAAACATAATTGAGAAACATTACTGTTTTATCACCTTGTTGAAATGTCAAACAGATGACCCAGTGCAAAATACTGCAGCACAGAGCTGATGACCATGATATTAATTCACCAAGTACATATTATTTTATAAATACCTTTGATCCATAACATTATTTGCAGCAAAAGAACACTGTGTCTAAAACATTGTAAACCAGTACAACAGCTAAAATTAGCACCAGCGAGTCTCTATTGGTTTTTGATGTTGCAGTCTTCCTTATCCGAGTTCATAAGAGTTCACACACTCTGCCGTGTTCATAAGAAACACTAGCTTTCAGTGTGGCTGCCCCCCGCCTGTGAAACTCTCTTCCTGACTGTCTGAGAGCCCAGGGTCGCAAATCGCCACTATGCAGGTTATGCAAGGCATACGGGCGCTGCCCTACAGGGGGCGCCAAAACCGTCTCTAGAAAAAATGTTTTTCTAGCAGGCATCTTCTTTAACTGCATGAAATGATCAATAACAGGGAAACAGCACTGCTTAGGCGCCCCCCCCCCCTGCTCCCTCACCTCCCTCCTCCTATCTCTCTGCTCTCCCTTCACACACAGGTGCTGTGAACACGCACCCCTAGAGAACGCACACAGGCACGTTATTTATTTATTTATTTATTTTTTCACTCGTGCACTTGACTTTGGAGCGGCAGAAAAACTATCCAGGGCGCAAAACAGGAAAAGGAAGTTGTTGGAAGGATGAAAAAAAAGCCTTTCAATGTGGTTAAAAGATATTAGGTAAGTACTGTCAGTGTATGAGCAGGACAGGAGGGTTGTAAAATATTCAGGTTAGCTAAAGCTAGCCTAATAGGAATCGTCCCATATTTGGCTGTTAAATAAATGTAGCCTCCCCTAAAGACGTGATTTGTTTAATATTTTTATGAATATTTTATACATGTCCCACACATCCACACACTAAGTGTAAGAATGACCTAAATAAAACTCAGGAAACATTAACACAAGCTAAACTGTTGTGGTGGCAGTTCCCAGCTATGTTCCAATGCAGTGCTGCAATTTATACACTCATATGTACATTTATTATTATTGATTCTTTAATTAAAGATGAGTTGTACAAGTTTATGTGTGTATCAGACAAATTAGTCCTCAGTGTCACTATAGCCCTGAGACTCAAAAAGGTTGGTGACCCATGTTACCAACCTTTTTGGCAGAGGGACACTTGAGTTTAAATGTCTTATTTAATATCACTACAGTGGTGTGTGTTGTGATGTATCTGGTAAGTCAGATTAGATGAAATGTACAGTCAGTAACTGTTATCCAACAAGGAGATGATTTAAATTAAAGTTTAATTTCTATTGTGGTTTGACTGCTGTATTTTTAAACCTACTTAACACAAAATTAATGTCATTCAGCTGTGAGGATGGAGAGAAGGAAGAGAAGATGACAGAGGAATCAGGACAGACTGGGGAAGGCAACAGGTTGGTCTAATGCAGGTGGAAGTGAGGGAACAGCTACTTAATCCCAAGCAATAACATGTAAACATTATTTTTAAAAACTGTATTAAGATCTGTAATTTTTACAACTAATATATAATGCTTTTTTGACCATATGACAGTGCAGAATGCCACAGACAAAGGGTGAAGGAGACAGACACGAGGTCAGTGATAGAGGAGACAAGTGATGACATCAGGTAGGAATAATTACATTAGGGAAGCAACAAAAACCTATACTGTATACCATGATGGTTTGAATTTCTGATGACCATCTTTCATTGTCTTCTTTCACGGAAAGTAACAGTTTAAATGTCATAAATGTTAAAACACTGACATGGACTCCAGGCTGTTAAGATTTCATATTTTCACTACATAAAATGTTGAGCACTGATTACCACTACTGTTATACATTTTTACTTTATTAAACTTCTTATTTGTTTATCATTGAAATTATCACCTGATATGATATGTAACATAAAAAAATCTGTAATATTGCTACTGTATTTTCTAAGTGCATGACTAAGGGAGGAAAGCTGTATGAGGCGGCAGGTAAAGGGAGCGCGCGGGGCGCGCGCGGGGGGGGCGCCGTTGATGTTTTCGCATCCACCTCAAAAATATGTAGTTGCACCCCTGTGAGAGCCCCACAGTCTGTGGTTGACTTTAAGAGCGGCTTGAAGACCTTTCTTTTCAACCGAGCATACTCTACCTCCTCATGATTCTACTTTTGATCCTAGTTGATACTGTTATTGATTTTACTTGTTTTACTTGTTTTATTGACATTTAATTCTGTTGCACTTTGTAGCACTTTGAGATTTTCATTAATTAAAAGTGCGTTATTAATTGAATTCATTATTATTATTATTATTATTAGATTTTTAGCATTTAAACGTAATTACAACACAAAATAATGTTGATCAGCAACAGATAAAAACGGCACAACCTTATGTGGGGCCACAACGAAGCAACGTTGCAGGCCGCAATACAGTAAACAGCACACGAAGAAACGCGTCATATACTCTAAAGATAAATTATGGAATAGAAAGGTGTAAAATGGTACTCACCTCCAAACGGATTGTACCCTGATGGTGTAAGGGTGGGTGGACATCAGTTTGAAGAGCTTTCTTGGAACATCGTCGCTCTTCTATGCTAATGCTATGTTGCTAATCGCTAATCCAATCCCTGAGCTCTGCAGAGGGAGTGACCTTCTCGGGGGCGTGGCTCCACTTTTATACTCAGGTAGCAGAGCATGTGACGTCACACATGAGCAGACATCATGAGCATTTTGATCCAATACGAAAATTAAGGTGCAATTCAACAATTAAACCCATAGGGGTACCGTAAACACATTTTTAGACCAAATATTGCCGATTTAAACAAATACGCACAATTACATGAAAGTTACTTCTGCTCATTCTAAATTTGTCAAGTGGCCTAAATTTCCTAAAATGGAGAATCATTTGAAAACAATGAATAAGATATATCCTGTAGCTGTAGGAGTTCTGTCCTGCACCCGGCCTCTCCTCTCTCCTCAGTGCCTCTAATTGGCTCCAGCTGCAAGTAATCAACTTCTACCTTCAGGAGGACTATAAGAAGACTCGGGAGACACTCTTCAGTGCTGGGACATTGATCTGCCTACGGTAGTGATTGGTCCTAGCCAGTTTAATCCTAGTGTTAGTCTGAGAGTAGAATTCTGTTTATCTCTGTTCACACGTCTCCTCAGAGTTTGTTGGATTACGCCCTGCTCTGGACTCTTCATGGACTCCTGTTCCTCCTGTACCCCTTCAGCTGCTGGATGCCTTCCACCACTTGCCAACCATCTCCACCATCATCTCTAAGTGTTATCTGGACAAGGTATTCTCACCTCGCATCTCCTTCATCCCAGTAAAGACTGAATGATTCTGAACAGCTTTCCACTTCATTACAAGCCATTGACCTTCTCCTCCGTTTTCTCCAGGCAACCCCGTTCCCGAGGACTTAACGTGCCACCAGTATTTTTACTTTTGTAAATGAACACTGTAAATCGTATCTGAGTCTGGGTTCTTCTGTTCAGTTCTGGTTCTTATTCTGGGTACGACCAATTAATATAACAGTAGGCATCTTTCTTGAAAGAAGGTTTAAATTTGATGTTGTTTTGTGTGTCTTCTGTAAATCAGAACAAGAATCACTCGAGCACTTTTTTTTAATGTCAGTACAAAATCTTTGGTCAGACATCGGGAACTGGATTAATCTCAAACTTGACATTCCTTCTTTTGATGCTGATGCCAATTTACTTTATGTGGATAACTGAAGCTCAGCTTTCTATGATGTCATAATTACACAGTTAATCATACTTATAGCGAAGTATTACATTCACTGTAGTAAGATGATGAAAAATTCATTAGTGAAAATCTCAAAGTGCTACACACATTCATACACCGGTAGCGGCAGACTACCATGCAAGGTGCTTTCCAGTCCTACCGGGAGCAACTCGGGGTTAAGTGTCTTACCCAAGGACACAACGACACATGGTGTGGGGAACCGGGATTCGAACCGCCAACCTTCCGATCGGGGGGACGACTGCCATTACCACTACGCCACGGCCGCCCCTTATAGTAAGAGGAGGGATAATAAGCCCTCCCTGTTTTATGAATGATTTTCTTTGGGACAAGTTTCTGACACGCCTTCTGGGTTGATTGACAGGTCGTGCCGTCGAGGATCCGAGCTGCAGCAGCCGCGCTGGGAGGAGGCAGGGCGGCCCAAATACAGTGGAAGCATAGCGGTCTCTCTGTGCAGTGCAGGGCTCCAAGATGACCAGATAATTTGCTCGTGGGCCCTTGGGCACTTGCTCATTAGCCCATATGGTTAATCCGGCCTTGATTCTACCTGTATGTATTTGTAATTATTTATATCTAAACATTTGTTTTTGTCTTCCCTCTAATATAAAGTACATCTGGACCTACCACTCTGTGTCTGTCTGTTTCTACTTCCTGTTCTCTCAAACCCAAGCTGACCAGCCGGTCGAAGCGAATGGCCACTAATCCTGAGTCTGGTTCTGCTGGAAGTTTCTACATGTTAAACGGTCTGACTTCCTCAGATAACTTTTACTAATTGACTTTTATGTGCATGTATATTCAGGCCTCTCTTGTAAATAAGTCCTCGTGGCTCAATGGGACTAACCTGTTTAAATAAAGATTGAATGTTTTTGGACAGAACCCTGAGATGACGAGTGAGAAATAAACTGAATTGAGTGAGTAAACAATAATTTCATTAATGAAACAAAAGCTAGCAATAAAAAGAACTACAATGAGGTGTACACATGGAAGCAACAGAGACCTGAGTATTTTTACGCTAGAGGGGTGATAGTGAGGGGGATTAGTGAGTGCAGCCGAGGCTGATGAATGGATGAACAACAGGTATGAATGATTAACTTTGGCTACTGGCTCAGGCAGTAGCTAACGGAAAACATGCTGAAGAATTTCAAAATAAATCTGAGGAAAACACAACTAAATATTTACGACAATGATAAACTCAAAGTACGAATCAAACATTGAGCAGAAACCCAGAGGTCGACTCAGGTTGACCTCAAAACAAGAAAGGTTTAACTATTTCAAAACAAGACAGCACCGTGGATTTAGCAGGCAGGAGTCAGATATTTTTTCTGAATGAATTCTGATGCTCCATCATTTAATCACCACCGTCCTAAAAACAAGATATAATTACCAGATCATAACGAACACAAAGGAACATCTCAAAGGCAAAAAGACTGTAAATTGATTGGATTTTGATTGTTATCTGGACTCGTTTTCCTGTCTTTGTTTCTGGTTATACTTAGTGACATGGACAAGAGAAGAACAGACGGACGAGAACAGAAGACAAAGAGCAGCAGCCAGAGAGCTGATGTTCTGATCTGTTGTCCTTCAGCGTGTTCACAAGCACCGAGGTTCCCTTTCAGTCATGTTCTCTCGGTGCAACATACTTGCTATGGGAATTGCGCCCCCGTGCGATTACCTGAAGGAATACACTCACGCCTTTACGGCAGGGGCGTCACCGCCGCACCAGAGGCCCCGCCCTCTGGGTATTTAGGCGGTGAGCGCCCCTCCATCTTCCTCCTTTTTGCCCTTCACCTCGCTTAAACACCTGAACCGCGGGACT